>QANU01004173.1:0-32391 GCA_003254905.1 Nissolia schottii
GGCACGGTTGTGACAAACCAAAGCTGTGTCAAGGATAGAGAACGTGCGTTTGGCTTTCATCATGGACCATTCAGTTGAAGAGGTAGTTTTTACAGTTTAGGTTTTAGTTGTTCATATTTAAACATGTAAGGTATGTAAGGCCATCTTATTATTCAAACTTTTGTCAAGCAGGCTGATGAGGAGGTGAATGAGAATATTGCACAAAATGACAAAGGGAAGGGAAAACAAAAGGTCAATGAAAAAGGTGACAATAAAAGTGATGAAGAAGGTGACAATGAAATTGATGACGAAGAACACGACATGATATTTGGTGATAGTGAAGAGGAAAGAGACATGCGGAATGATATCGATGGTTGGGATGGATGGGATTCAGATGATACAATTGGGTATGTAGTGAAAAGGAAACTGAACCACAAAAAGAAAGGTGAAAAAAAGAAGCAGAAATAGCTAGATATGGATGAGCCATACGTAGGTGACTTGGATGATGAGATTGACGAAGAGGAATTGGAATCAAATGATGGTTTTGATCTTGAATTGGAAGGTAGGAGAAGATATGTCAAGTTTAGAGCTGACAACATGTGTGCATCGTTTGAATTCAAGCGGAATATGGAGTTTTCCTCATTGAAGCAATTCAAAGATGCTTTGATGGAACACTCTATTCTCAACAATAAAAGTGTGATGTGGGTAAAAAATGACAAAATTAGGGCTAGGGTTGTTTGCAAGAATAAATCTATATGTGACTTCATGTTTGGTAATGAGTAAAAGGTGGGTAGTAGTCACACATACAGGGTCAAGACACTAAAAGGTACCTATTCTTGTGGGTTGGAATATAATAATAACAATGTGAAATCATCATTTGTAGTAAAGGCGTTGGTGGAGAGGGCCAAGTGTAGCAAGCAGGTGTCTATCAAGGACGTGCATCACTCATTATTTATTGTTGAATAAGATTTTAATAAGAATACACACCCTCTTTAAATCATATCCAATAATAAATAATAAGTTAATCGATATAATATGCCACTCAAAATGAATGCAAAAAAACATTTATCTAAAAGAAAATCTCTTAAAGTAGATACAATTAATTTCAATCTTGGGACATGCGGGTCCTTCCTTAATATTTTACTGGACTTATTTGCTCTATATATTTGAAGTATTTTATAAATCGACGGAATTAATTTGTTCAACAAATCCTTTAAAAAAATGAATGACTAATTTGTCATGCATTTTGAATAATAAAAAACCTTGTTGAAAGGTTTTTCTTTTCTTTTCTTTTTTTAATTAGAGGAACTAATTTGCAGTTTACTCTAAATATTATATAAATAAACAAATTGATTTATCTTAAATTTTGTATGGCCTGAGCATACAACATATTAATTAGTCTTTATTAATAAATAACTGAAATTGATTTCTAATAAAAATAAAAATAGGACATATTAGTCCCTCAAAATTTATAAACAACTCAAATTGGTCATATATCAAAAGAAAAAAAAATTGAGTATCAATATTTGTTGCATATTTCTTTTCATTACAAATAAATTTGAAGTGTTCATTGATTATCTTATCGTGCATTTATAGTCGTAAGCAACTGATTTATTTAGTATTTTTTAATCGTATGTGGCTAACATACACGGCGACTGGAATTGGCCCACAAAACAAATGCATTCTTATAATTTCTTTGTAGTTTTACCTTTAGAATCATGAAAGACCTGATGATTAATTTGGTCCTAAGTATGTTTTAAACTTTCATTGCTCTTTGATTTTTAATTTTAAAAATGATTTCATGTTAATTTTTTAATAATTACAATAAATATTATTTTATTTTTTATTTGGTAATGAGAGTCACTTGTCGTGCATGTTATTCCAACATAAATCCTTAATTTTTAATTATAAGAACGTTGGAAATGTAAGGTCCAGAATTTGTAGAAAAATGAAATTCCAATGCTCAGAACTCATTTATAGTCCAAACGAGCATGCAGATCTAGTATGGCTAGCATGAATCTGACCACAAATGATTTATATATTACGGGATGACGAGAAATATCAACAGTCACCGACGCCAAGCTACACTGAATTTGATTTAAAAAAGTTTTGTTGATCAGTGTCCTAATTAATTTTCTAACTCGTTTAATGTTACTATTAAAAAAACATGAATGCTTAACCAACGGAGGTTGGCCTAAGTGGTAAACGGCTTGGTGGAGACTCATCCGCCATAGCCAGATACGCGACCTCGGTCGACCCGGATTAGTCGAGACAAAGCCTTGGATACCGGGAAGACAACCTAAAATAAAAAAAAGCATGTACGCTTCTTACTTTTCTAATAAAAACTTACCAGTTTTAATTTCTTAATATTAGTAATAAGTATTATTAAGAACGTGAGCAGGAGAGTATTGCTATATGAATTTCTGGAGTTTGTGGCCATAGATCACAGAAGAAATCTCTTGCTCCCAAAGGAGATAGTTCATTTCAATAAGCTTTGTGGCGATAGAATGATTGAAATAGAACAAGCTGCCAGCTCCAGCGACGTACTATGGCGGAGCAGCTAGTGGAGGTGCCATGGAAGGCGAGTTGGAGAGCTCATTTACACAGGATTGAGGGTCAGGATCGATGGCCATACTGATACCATATAAGAGGGGGAACTTTTCGCTCAAGAGCTCAAAAATGCTCAAAGGAAAACTAGAGAAAACGAGAGAAAAGCTTAACAAACACAGTGCTGAAAAATAGTAATGGCATTAACTGAATGGAATTATACAACACTTGAGCTTATATACATAGCACACCATTTACTTTAAATGGCTGCGCCAACTAATTGACCCTAACTGACTTAATTTGTGGATGCCACGTGGCATAGCTGCATAATTACTCCAATAAACTTTGTGAGCATAAGTTACATGTGTTGGAATTGAGTATACCTTCTCTCGATATCAAATAAGATAATATCTTAACATACCCCTTCAAACTCAAGTAGGCGTTGATGAAACCAACTTGAGTTTGGAAACCAAAGTGTGGAAGTGACCAAGGTGATAAGCCTTAGTGAATAAACCGATAGGTTGGTCAAGAGTCCCAATTGAGATGAGTTGAAGAGCAACACGCAAAATGTGTTGGCGAATGAAGTGGCAATCAATCTCAATGGAAGACATCATGGAAGACATCATTATGAGCAATTTGAATAGCACTTTTGTTATCACAATATAGATTAGTAAGAGAGGAATGAGAGATGTCCAAATTATCAAGGAGCCAATGTATTTGAAGGATTTCAAAAGTGGCGTTAGGAAGATCTTGATACTCGGCCTCAATACTGGAGCAAGCAATCAATGTCTATTTCTTACTATGCCACGAGATAAGAAAGTCACCAAGAAAGACACAATAGCTTGTGCTAGAGTGACGATCAATGGGATTGCCACCCTAATTAGCACCAAAGTAGGCTCAGAGGATTAGTGAAGAGTGGTCAGAGAAGTGGAGCCCATTAAAAAAATGCTCCTTTGACATAGCAGAGAATGTGGAGAACTGCAACATAATGAGTAGATCATGGAACAATCATGAACTAACTAACCACGTGCACTGCATATATAGGAAATGTTAAGGCAGGTAACATTCAGATAGATTAAGCTCCTAAAAAGTTGTCTATAAAGAGTAGGATTATTAAGTATAGTACCATCAATATATGTGTGAAACAAACATTAGGCTCAAGAGGAGTGGATCGTATGCGGCTATTTGTGCAACTAGAGAAATAAGATTAGAGGCATGCTTGGCCTATGAAAAAAAAAATACCATTAATAGAAGAAAAACCTTCCAGACCTAGAAAATAAATGAGAAGGTCAAGATCCTTGATTAATCTGACAAATGAAGAAAGCAAAATCACGTGGACTAAAAGAGAACCCAAGTTGATAGACAGTGGAATTGAATTTTGCGATCCATGCACGAAGAGCTTGCTTAAGACGTACCATACAACGGCTTATGGAGAAGACAAACCTTGTTTGGTGGACAAGTACTGTAACCTTGGGGGGTCACATATAGAATTCTTCTTCTAAGTCACATTTGAACAAGTATAATGAACAAACCCAGGTACAGAATGTGAACGAACAAACCTATATACACTATGTGAGCAAACCAATACACATAAAATGAACAAACTAAGATACCCATAGTGAACAAACTTGACAAGTAGAATGAACAAACACATACAATATGAATAAACACGTACAACGAGAATGAACAAACCTATATACCATTCGTGAACAAACGTATACACATAAAATAAACAAACCCCAATACATATAGTGAACAAACTTGAACAAGTAGAACGAACAAACGCATATACAAAGTGTGAATAAACATGTACAATGAGAATGAACAAACCTATATACATTACATGAACAAATCTATACAAATAAAGTGAACAAACCCATATACATAAGGGAACAAACCTAAACAAGTAGAAGAAACAAACACATATACAGAGTGTGAATAAACATGTACAACGAGAATGAACAAACTTATATAAACTTCATGAACAAACCTATACACATAAAATGAACAAACTCAGATACATATATTGAACAAACCTGAACAAGTAGAATGAACAAACCCAATTAATGCAGAGCGTGAATAAACATATACAATGCGTATACACTGTATGAACAAACCAATAAAACAATAATGAACAAACCCATTCACACCTGGTGACCAAACTTGCATTCTTGGAATGAACAAACACATATCCATGTTTAGAAGAATACAAAACCCACAGATCTAACTTACCTCTAATTCGACATATGCAGAACAAATTAACATTGCATTGCCCTCTACTGCCTTCAACCAATGTCGTCCTTCAACCCGCGGGGGACAAGTATGAGAGAAAACATAGATCTAGAGTAAAGAGAGAGAGAAACGAGATAGAGAGACTAAGGAAACTAGAGAGAAGTGAGAAAGACGAGAAATCGGTGGGCGATCACGAGAGAGATGAAGGAGTCCAAAATTTTGTGAACAAGAAAAAGAGATGAACAAGAGAGAACGTGAGAGTTGCGTGGGAGCAAAGATTTGTGAATATGAGAGAGAGATGAATGTGAGAGAGTTTGCTGAGAATGTGAGAAGGAAAAGAGAGAGAGGTTAGGGATTTGGGGAAAATTATTTAGTGGGTCACAATGTATAAAAATGTTTGGTGACTGTACGGTGGCACTAAATGTGATGTACACCAAGACTTTTTCTAATGTTAAAAACTATCCAAGACATAAAAACTATTTTAAAACGACCCCATTTTGATAAAATAATTCTTAAAACAACACTAGATTGGCCGAAAACCGCAGGCCTTGCGTTCTCTATCCAATTTCAATGAAAACGAAGAAGTTGAGAATATCAAGGATGGCTAGCCATGTCCTTAGGCTTTATTTAATTGACATCAACCGTTACTTTGACTGCATGCAAAGTAAGAAACATGAAAATGTTAGCTAGGCAGGCCAAAGTACAATATATTTAGTTCTCACTTGAGAAGGAACTATGGATGTCTTCTGAAATTATTTTTGCAATCGATGTATATAACGCCAAATCGAACTGTATAACCAGCATCCCATTCAAAGCTGTCTGAAAATGACCATGCATGATATCCCTTCACGTTTACAAGGAAAATGAAAAACAAAAATTCACATTAAATTATACTTCTGCTTCAATTATTTGTTTAAATAAAAGAAACGTTTGATTCTCACCTGAAGGATTGAAGAAGGTACGTATCTGAAATGGCTATCATGATATCTAATTAATTCTGGTACCATCCTTGAGGGCTTCTTTAAGTTGGATTGAGTCATTCTTTGATTCAGCAACGCCTGGAAAAGTGAAGACCAACAAAAAGAATGTTAGTTAGAGGTATTAAAATTGGTCGAGCTAATCTATATTGGTTGTAACTCATAAATCTTCATCCCTTTTAGAGTTTTCGAGTTTAAGCCTCTTCCCTATGACAAAAAAAATAAAAAAAGAGTACAAGATCCCGTTCTCAAGTTATTTAGTTGGCATCTCGATGTGAAGAGAATATGAGAAAGAAAGAAAAAATTAAAAGTATATTTTTGTTGTTGTTTGGTTGGAAAGAAAACATGTAAATGAATTTTACATCATTACATTTTATTATATCATTATAAATTTAACGACCTTATATTATTCTTGAATTTTGCTAACAAGTGACGTGCATGTCACTTGTTAACAAAGCATAAATAATAATTTTGTATTGATAAAGATTAAACCCATTATTCTTATAGTAGTTTTCTTATGTACTAAAAATGGTTGGAGAAAATTTTTATGGATTGCATTTATGGGAAGGTTAAACATAAATCAATCTAATACAATTATGGGTAGTAGTGATCATGAATTATTAAAGGTGAGAAGTTAATTTCATGCTCGGATTACTACTGTAATCTAAATATTTACTAATATAATTAAAAAAAAAAAAGTACTGCACATGAGTATGTACCGTTTTCATTAATGTAAATTGTTGGATTATTGTAGGTATTTTTTATGTGTGTCAAAAGCTGATGAAGTCCCTTTGATCGGATGAAAAGCCAGCCCAATCAGTCTGCAGAAACAGACAATTTTGCTTCGTTAGTTTTAATTACCCAAATCCTATTTTAATATTAAACTTAGTGTTTAAGTGTGAGTCTTATGATGTGCTATGAGGAAGAAACTTGATATAAACGCTAAGTTTGACGTTAAAATAACAGCTTAAACTCTTTTAATTAATTGGGAGGCATGTTCAGTGCCCATATAGCATGGTTTACTTAGCTGAAATTTCATTGTTGTTGGAAGAAGCAACATTTTTTTTTTCCTCATGTATTTATATGATGTTTAAAAGAAATTTGAATCAACTTAATCATTTACCTTTCAAATCACTATTAATTTAGTTATTCACTTTTTTTTACATCAATTTAGTTCTTTTCATTTTAAATCATTACCAAATTGGTACCTTCTGTGCCATTTGTGGCACAAACTATTGTGAATTGAAACATGGATGACCAATTGATAGAAACAAAGATAAAATACTAAATTGATAACAATTTGAAATGTAGAGTATCAAACTGATACAAAAAGTAACTTAAGGAATTAAATTGATAGATCATGTAGACTTTTAAGAAAGGATGATACTATTTGAACACTAAACAAGGCGTGGTCCCTTAAACATATTATGAAACTCATACTCACATCTCTCCGTATTATATTTGGTGTTAAAAAAGCTTTTTTATTTTAAGAAATAAGGATAACCCATGTAAACTGACCATAAATTTAGTTGCACAAGATTTATAAAGAATCAAAAATTTAAAAATAAATAAATAAATAAATAAATATTATCCCGGTGTGCCAACTGCTAGACCATTCCTCACGGCTGTTATCAAAGAGAGTGCGTTTCACACATTTGTTAGTTCACTGTTGAAATGCATCCGGGTAGAAAACTGATTATAATGGGAAAAAAGGTTTCTCTACAGTTGCTAAAAAGAAATTTAGCCATGATGGGGTGGAAATTTCTTTTTATTTTATTTTTTTTACATTAGTATAATTTTGAGTATTCAAATTGTTAACATTTTTGGCAATTTGAGGGTTTTCAGTAAAAAAAAAAAAACAAAAGGTTGTGTCCGCCGACTGTGATAAGTTAAGCAATGGATTATAGGTTGACAAGTCAGTTAGCAATTTTAATACTTGTCAGAATTTTTAAAAAAAAAACCTAGTATAGATTCAACGAAGACCTAATAAATTAACCTATATATTTTGATGAATGACATTTTATATTTTATCGAGATAAAGTAAGAAATAAAATACCTAGTGTTATTTATCGAAATGTTTAAATTAATATACAGGTTGATTTGTTAGCTCTTCCAAACAATTTTCTATTAAATCTGTACTAGTTTTTTTCCTTATTGCGACAGACGCTAAAATTGTTGTTGTTACTAACAATTTCAGTACCTATAAGTTGTCGTGTCAATCAGTATTTGTCGAGAAGCAACTTTTTAAAAAAAAAAAATTAAATTGCCATATGGTGATAATTTCAAGACCAACACTCATACAAATGTTAATAAAAAAAAAGCCGATTTTTCCTATTTTCTGGACCTATATAGAAGTAAATGGATGAATGAATGATTTTTCTTGATTTGCCGTATGTGGTGCTACTTACTAGAGAGGGTTGCTTTGCATATCTGTGTAGAAGGTCTTGTAATAATTCACACCACATGCTGCGACTGTAATATTGTGGTTGCCGTTATCATCGCAACTCCATCACACCGCAATTGCGATCGATGTAACGGACAATTGTGCCACATTATGGTTGTATCGGGCCGCAATAGGTTGTAACAACCTCAGTTTCATGCATATTGCAACCACATAAGTTCACGACAAGCGTATTCGTGACTGTGTTCATAGTCGTAACCGCAATTTAAAGCTTCTTGTTTGACGATTAAAATTTCTTAGGCAACCGACAAGATCGCAGTCCAGTTTTCATAGATTTTGTGGCTTTATTTGGATCTTAGCAATGCATATATATAACATCCAAGCATAAAGTCCAGAGCTCGTCTTGCAGCCTTGCGATCGCCAGCGCTATTAGATTTTGGTTCAAAGTAGTGAGTCACTAAAGTGATTCCAATTTGTCCTTTCTGCTGAGCCTGTGGCACCGTATTAAAATTTCGTCAAGTGCATAATGAATGATATTAATAAGAAAACCATAGGGATAGTACCTTATTTGATCTTTTGATTTGTCCTAATTGGTTTCTCAATTTGAAAAAAGTGATATGTTAGTTACTGGTTATCTTAAGTAGTTTCTCAACATTCATAATATTATCTTAAGTAATATATGAAATAATATAACTATTTCTTCTTGAGACATGAGGTAAAAACTAACAAGTCTAATATTTATAAAATTCAAGATTTAACCTGCCACTTTTTAAACTAGGAGACTAACTAAAATACAAGTAAGCAGCACAAGGACCAAATAGGATATTAACTCAAAACTACATGTGACTATTACTCAACTTCATAAATATCATGGAGTGATATAAATCAAGGATAATTCTCTTTTACGCTCCCGAGATTTTACCCTTTCCTATTATAATTTTCATTTTCAACAATTTTAAAAATTAAGTTCATCAAGTTTTCAATTAAGGTAAAAAAAAATTGTCACAATCTTTATCTTAGACAAATCAAACTAAATTGTCCTATTATAATGATCGATCATATTTTATATTAATTATATAACACATTTAGCATATCATCAAAGTGCTAAGTCTTTTTTTCTGTCACGTCAAATGTAGGTGACAGACGTTACCGACAAATACAATGCCTTTATAGTCAACCTGATATTTCTTCCCGTACAATGTGACCGGTTTGGCATCTGCAATAATTTAGTTTTGGGCAACAGCGTAGGGCTCTGTGGCTGAGTCACCAGCACTGCATTTACTAGCATAAGTCACGAAAATCCTCCCTAATTATTCATGATTAGGTTAAAATTATATAATCATTATTTTACCTAAGGAAAAAGAATAGGGAGGTAAACCCGACCAAAAACTAATAACAAGGTAAAATTATTCTTAGATTTTACGTTTATTTGATATATTGACATTTTTTTATGTCAATTTACTTTTCTATGTTTCATATTATTAATTATTAGTATGACCCTTTATTCTTTTTTAACCAATTTAGTCCATTACGATGTTTCAATTTGCTATAAAATTAGTCATTATGTGGCAGACATGTTGTTGGTGTAAATTGATAATGATTTGAAATATAAATCCAAACAGAAAGTAATTTAAAATGTAATAAAATAAATTATTACAGAAAAAAAATGTGTGAAGAGCCAAATTAATTAATAGTAAATTTGAAACGTAGAATACCCGATTAATGATAAATAAAAAAAGTTAGGGAGTTACCAAATTGATAAATCTGATATGGATAATGGATCATAGAGTTCATATAGCCTAATAGAAAATTTGATTAGTAATTTGACAATCAAGTGCAACTTAATTACACTACTTTGGTACTAAGAAATCTTCCATACTCATCCTCAAGAGCTTGTGCAAAGTCCAAATGAAAGCTTGTCGCAAAGGGTTTTAAGCCTACGCTGCGCTCAATTAAGCAAGGCGAATTTAATTAGAGAACGAAAGAATGATTAATGAATGAACAAATAAAGTCTTCTTAAGAGAAGTTCACCATTTGCTATGATCTCGTCAATTAGATTGTTGTAGAATTTAACTCCTAAGGGATTGACACTTTTCACATTTCAAAACATGATTATAGGGAATCCATTTCATTTTTCTTTTGGGTAAAAAATTATTCAGATTTCAACTTAAAAGAAAATGAGAATCTTATTGGGAAACAACCTCGACCATGAGAAGGAGAATTTGAAGGAATCCAGCCCAGTTTCTTTCACCAGTTTCATGTCACTCTTGAGAAATTTTAATTGCAATAATTTAATTATCAGAGTGTTTTCAATAATGTTGAACAAATTTTGTTAAACCTTTTTCAGTAAATGTACCTTGTACTGATGGTAAAAATCAGTTGCTACATCATCGTTGCTTTTGTCCCATACCTTTTTTGCTCATTCAAAAAGACAAAAAAAAAGGGGTTAAATATATTTTTAATTTTTTATAAATAAAGTATAAATTTTATGTTTTATTTTTTAAAAAAATTATTAAAAAATAGTATTTCCTTTGTGAATATTAGTGTCACGTTTATCCTACAGACATAATTATTTGGCCTCCTTTCTTCCTCATCAATCATCATGTTTGTCACGTTAGAGGTTGTTTTTATTTATTTATTTATTTTTATGGTGCTAAGACTAGTTGTGCAATTAGTATAAGCCTTGTCCACGAATGGGCCTCGAGAAAGAGAAAGCCAACCTAGGACAATAAACGGGACAACCTGCGAACCACACAGCCCAGAAGCACAAAATGACACAAATGGTAACCACCAAATAGACTTATACCACATTTCACCAAGACCAATCTTTTAATCATCATATCTTTTAATTTTGTCCTTCTTTTTTAATCAATTTAGAGTGTGTTCGTGAGTTTTGTTTTAGAGAGAAAGGAAAGTAAATGAAATGCTTTGGGCAGCTTAATCATTGTTTTAACATGTATTAATCCCTCTCAAAACCTTTGCTTTTCTCTCATTTCCCCCTAAAGCGAAATTCGCAAACATACCCTTAGCTTCTTGCTATCATCTGATCTATCAAATTTTTTTTTAACTATTGATTTGGTCCTCTACATTTCAAATATGCATTAAATTATTCTTTTAGTGCGCCAACACAACGAACTAAACTAATAGTGATTCAGTGATTTCAATCGTACATTATTAAATTAATAGATTAAGTAAAAGTAAGTGAAAAAAACAAATTTGCATTTCAATTTTGTTTAACTTTTTTTCGAGTTTCTCAAACCTGCATGCAATTTCATGGTTTTATAACGTGATCAGTGAACAATTTTCAGGTTTAATTAATGCATATTAGTTAAATTCATGCAGGAAGAAGAATACATGAAGCAAAGCGCAGGGCTGAAGGAAGAAGTAAGGATGATGCTTTGCGAAGCTGCGAATCAGCTTGAGCTGATTGATATCATTCAAAGGCTTGGAGTGGCTCATCATTTTAACAATGAAATTTCTAACATATTGCAAAATGCTTACAATAAGCACAACACCTTGAAGAGCAACAAGAATTTATATGAGACTTCTCTTGAGTTCAGACTCTTAAGGCAACATGGATATAATGTATCAACAGGTTTTGGCTTCTTGATACCAAATGCACTAAGAATATTGTACTTAGTAATTAGCAATTAATGTTATTTATATGCTTCTTGTTAAACACCGTAGAACAACAGATAAATGAGACACCAAAAAAATAGGAGAATGATAGATAACAGAGAAATAATAATTGTGTTATTTGAGTTGTGTATTACAATGAAGGGTGAGCCTATTTCTAGACTGAAAATCCAACGGCCAAAAGACAAATTACAATCAACTAAATATTTAAAAGATTATAATTAAGTCAAATCAACCAAATCAAATCATTTATAATCATTAACATAAATTATTCTTAACATGCTTGTAATATGTTTTCTTATAATCATCCACTTTTAGTTGTACATAAATATTATTAAAAAATTCTTATTAGAAAAATTTAAGAATATTTTATGAAATTATCTTTATTAATCTCTTTCTTTTCATTTACTTTTTATCTTTTACTACTTTGAATTAATATAATGATAATAAGGAAAAGTTATTTAACTAATTTTGTCTTAATTTAAAAATAAACAGCTATTTATGAAAAACTAAGTTTTTATTTTTTTTAAAGTAGACAGTTATTTAAAAGGGGATAGAGTACTAATTAACTATACACGAGTGTCACAACCTATGCCTTTTATTGTGCTTGCAGTTGCTTTTGATAGCTTCTATGGTAAAATTGGTGGTTTCAAGAAAAGCCAATGTGATGATGTGAAGGGAATGTTATCATTGTATGAAGCCTCGTTTCTTTCTTTGAATGACGAATCTATCATGGATGAAGCAAAAGATTTCACCTTAAAATTTCTCAAAGAATACCAGAACAAAAATAGAGGTGACCACTACATGTCACTTCTGACCAATCATGCTTTGGAGATTCCATTACATTGGAGGTTGCCAATATGGGAAGCACGGTGGTTCATCGATGCATATGAAAGAAGTCCCAATATGTGTCCAGCTCTACTTCAATTTGCTAAATTGGATTTCAACCACCAAGAAGATCTAAAGTATACATCAAGGTGATATATTGCACTCAAACACATTATCGGTTCGATACCATTACATTTAAAACACCGCACTGCTTGAAATTCACTAAATAGCGATCGGTCGCTAGTTTGCAATTGAAGGAGTAGTTCACTTGTACCTTGGTTAATGAATAATTTTTTTGACCGAAATTGTGGTCGCTAGATTTAGTGACCAATTTGCAACTGATTTTGTGATTATTTTTTCCATTTGCAAATTGAACACGGGATGACTTTTAGTGACCCAAATTTCATCTCCTAGTTATTGAGACTAAAAAATCAATTGCTAACTGTTCGCAAGTAATTAGTATCGGGTACAAGGTTATCTGAACGGGTAAGGAAGACGCCTTGATAGAAGCTCAAAGGCTGGGGGCGGAAGCTCCAAGCAGGTTCGGAGGCTTGGACGAAAGCTCCAAACGGGTTTCTCTCGGAGAGAGTGCGGCGGCGGGGTGCACCTGCTAAGGCACTTCGACGCTCAAGTAAGTACAAAGGTTAGGAGAGTTCTCTAAGAAGGGAATTAGTGATACCTGATGACCTGAGGGGTCGTGTGCTTTTATAGATGAGCTTAGAGTGCAAAGATAGAGGTAGGATAGAGATAAAGCGAGGGAGGTTTGCCTATCTGCTCCCTAATTTATCTTTTCCCGCTTATCTAGGAGTTGGTTGCGGACTAGGGAGGAGAGGTTGCCGCTACCTCCTCTTAGCCTTGTTGGGCCCGACCGAATTCGGGCTCTTTCGGCTTACAACCTTCTCCTCCTCTATGCGCCATGAGGCTCCCTCTCTTTGGGCTGGTCTGACTGGGTGGGGAGAACCTCTTCTGCTCCTTAATAGGTTGGGCCCTTCGGGCCTTTTAGAGAATGTGAACTCCTCTTCCTCTTAGAAAGTTAGAACTCTCAGACCCCGATTTTTAGCCCGTAACACTAACTATACCAAAAAGAAAAAAGGAAAAATCGATCGCTACTTTCATAAATATTTAAGTTAATAGTTTTGCCGGATGCTAATTCAGATATAAAATTGATGTGCTAAATCAGTCACTAATTAGTATTGATCAGTACTTGTTCCATTTGAAGATGGTGGGAAACAACTGGCCTAGTGCACAATTTGAATTTCTCTAGGGATAGGTTGGTGGAGAAATTTTTTGCTGGCGCTGGAACGAACTTGAAGCCAGATCTCAGTTATTTTCGAAGAGTATGCACAAAGGTCAATAGTTTTACAACCATAATTGATGACATTTATGACGTGTATGGCACCTTGGAAGAATTAGAGCTCTTCACGGTAGTAATCGACAGGTTAGCATTATTGCTTCCGCATCAATGTTTAAACCTTTCTACTATTGATTCATTTATTTACTTTTGTTATTTTGTACATAACTCTAGATGGGATCTTAATGCCGTGGAGGCTCTTCCGGACTACATGAAAATATGCTTCCTTGCACTTTATAACTTCATCAATGAAGTAGCTTTTGAAACCTTAAAGGAAAATGGAAACTTTGTCATTCCATACCTCAGGAAAGCGGTAATATCTTAATTATGTGTTTGTTTATATACAAACTATGTATAACTAAATTATAATTATTATCAAACTGATTTTATCATTGCTTGTAAATTTTATAGTGGACAGATATATGTAAATCATATTTGAGAGAGGCAAAGTGGTACCATAGTGGATATACCCCGAAGTTTGGAGAATATGTGGAGAATGGATGGGTTTCCGTAGGTGGAACCGTGTTGCTTGTGCATGCTTACTTTGCGGTTCCAAATCCATCCATCGGTGACTTGGGTGATTTGGAAGAATACCCAGACATAATTCGCCTTCCATCGGTGCTTATACGTCTAGCTAACGACCTTACATCATCACAAGTAGGTTGCCTGTGTTAAAAAAAAAATTGTTAATTGTACTCATTTTATATGGTATGTCTATTAACTCGCATCTCATCCACTACTTGATAGAGTATCAATGGATGCGATAGGTGTAAGTTGACACAATATTTTATATAAAATAAGTATAAATAACACAACTCCTATCAAGGTTGTCAAACTCAAAAGTTTAAGTAAACTCGTTAAGGCTCAGCAAACTCGAATCGTAAACTCGATTCGTAAGAGTTTACATAGATAAAAAATATATGCTATAAGCAATATAATTTGGAACTAAACATTATTAAATTTTATATTCATAATTGACATTGAATAATGTTAAATTTAAAATAAATAAATAAATAAATATCACAAAATATATCTTAATGCATGACACTTAGTTATGTCATACTTTATTCTGTACATATATTACTTTATAGTTTGATAAAACACAGCTCAATTATGATAAACATATAAAATCGGCTTAGTAAACTTAATAGATATTGTCTAACACACACAAAGTCAACTACATATCTAAAATGGTTACGAATTTATACATCTTGAAGTAAAGTCGTAAACTTGTAGGTAGATTTTAACTCGTAAACTCGCTAATAAAATTGAGAGTTTAGTTAAACTCGTATGTGTTTACTAGAAAAGAGTTTACATGAATGTTAACTCGTTTTGTGTAGTGAAATCGTAAAATAGTAAAAGTTTACAAGTTAACTCGAGAGTCTAATAACCATTACTCCTATTATTATTTCTTTGATAACAAATTCTATCAATAAATATACATTAACTTTCTTTTCAAGCGGATCATAATTTTTCTTTTATGGTTTTGTAGGGCGAGCGTAAGATAGGTGATGTGCCTAAAGCCGTTGCATGCTACATGAATGAAAATGGAGATTCTGAAGCAGAAGCTCGTGAGCATGTAAAGAGCCTCATAGATTCAACTTGGAAAATGATGGATAAGGAAGTTCGTAATTCCACATTGAATCAGGATTTCTTAGATGTTGCCATAAATCTTCCTAGGATGGCACTATTTTTATACAATAATGAGGAGGGCTTTACTGATCAAGTTCCTGAAATCAAGAATCACATGGTATCCTTTCTCATGCAACCCATTCCAATGGGAGGTTCAGAGATGAACGTTTAGGAGATGAAATTGAAGGGGGGGCAATAACGGGGCCAACAAGATTGGAATTTGGAAGACATGGCGTGCAAAATTGTTGGTCATTTTTGCATCTCTTTTTAGTTTTCACTTTCTTCTTCATGTTGCTAGCCTTTGTTGTGGATTTGTACCCATTACCTAGTTTACCTTGTTTTTCTCGGTTTCTGTTTTATCTACGTTGTACTAGTTGTAATAGCTTTGCTCCTCTTTTTATGAGGTTCCAAGCCTTTTATCAATGTAGTTTCTAATGCACCCGATGTTAAATATTCTATGCCACTTAATTTATCCAATTTTGATAATTTTTAAACTAAATTCATCAGATTTTATTATCATTTCACGATCTAATATGATATATTGATGGATTATATGATTTAATGTGATAAATTAACACTTTACGGTGCAATTTTTGTAGAGAAGTGCATCGTAAGTTTAAATAGTCCGCAAATCTCCAAACCTCTAATAAGTTAATGAGCTCTTTCAATGATTTAACTAATGAAAAAGTTTATTACGATCATATAAAACATAAAATGATAACAAAATTCAATGAATTTAGTTGTAAAAGTTATAAAAAATTAATAAATAAAGTGGTATGAGGTATTTTAGAAACCATCTTTTATCAATTATCAAAAAAAAATGTGATTTCTTAAATACCTCATGGGACAAATACCCTATGCTACTTAATGTATTCATTTTTGATAATTTTTACAACTAAATTCATCAAATTTTATTATCATTTCATGATTTAATATAACATATTGATGAATTATGTGAACTAATGTGATAAATTAATATTTTTTAGTACTATATTTGTAAAGAAGTGCATCTTATAAGTTGACTCTTTTAATGATTTGACTAATAAAAAATTTATTACAATCATATAAAACATAAAATGATAACAAAATTCGATGAATTTAGTTATAAAAATTATTAAAAATGAATAGAACATTCAACAATCAACCGTTTATCAATTATCGAAATCAACCATTTAAACTATTTCTTTCTAATTAATTAATAGATAAACGATAAAAAATAGTTAAAAATGATCGTGCATACTTATTCACAACTTTGTATTTAAATCATAAAAAATAGACCAAAATTTTAATTTTCTTTTTAAAAATAAATGGGTTACCAGGCTAACCCGTTTAGGCTTGCAGACCGATCATAAACGAGCCGATTTTAAAAATAGGCATAATTTTGACCTGACCCGTTTGGCATCCCTTTGTCCCTAAAGGACGCTCCCTTAGCTTGCCACGGTTTTGGAATAGCATCACCCTTCTCTTGAACCACTCAAGTGTCAACCTCAATGATCACATTAGCGTGACCAGAAGGAGTGTTCTCCACCACTCCATCAAACACTAACCCCATCACTCTTTTCCTCCAAAAACACCCGACACCCCAGCACTCTCCCCCTTACTCCCTCTTCCTCTCCAAGATCCTCACCGTGCTTTTTACCTCTCTTTTCCTCTAGCTAAAATTCTCTCTCCACAAAACTGACTAAATTAACGTCGTTTTCTAATAAATTTATTCTTACTTGTAATATATAATTTTATTGACCACAAAAAGCTATTAACTATCCGTGAGCCTAATAGTTCAATTATATTTATAAACCTTATTTTTATAATTTTTTTTTTGTCCGTTCAGTTCCAAGGCTTCGCTTTGACTAATTTGGGTCGACCAGAGTCGCGCACCTGGCTGTGGTGGGTGAGTCTCCCAGCGGGATAACTGCGTACACAAGGTCCGAGACCTTGCTTAAGCGGTACCAAGCCACTTACCACTTGAACCAGTCTCTGTTGGTTTTTTCTAATACAGCATGAAGCTTTTTTTTTTTTTAATACAGATCTTATTTTTATAATGATGTACGATTATCCTATTAAAAAATTATTTGCAACATAATGGAGAGTAAGATTCCTCATGTTCTAGCTCACATTGGTGTATAGGATACACACATGGAGGCACAAGGTAGCAAGTAGTTAGAGTTGGGGAGTTAGGAATTGTAACTAACAATAACAGACAATGGGGAGTAATCAAGCGTAACACAGTCTACGTTAGCTGCATCTGAGTTACTCTCTATATAAAACCAATCATGTACACACGATTGAATCAATGAAGCATTCAGTTCATCCAATTGAAGAATTCTGTCTCTCAATTTCGATTCAGTTTCATAATATGGTATTAGATCAGCCAAGTTTGATCAGAGTTCTGTTGCGCAATCTTCCAACTAAGGTGACACCACTTAAGACCAGTTGTTATTTTCAATGGATAAGGAGATCCATCTCTGAATCCTACCAAACTGTTTTTCTGGCATGCAAGTGAGAATCTCTCCTTTAATCTAGTCTCTAAATTTATGTGAGATTTGAACTTGGTACACTTAAGTTGGGATGCGTTAACCATTACCATCAATCTAACACACTATTCTAGTTCTATAGTTCAACTAATAATATATATTTATACACTTAAATATGTTAAGTATGGTTACTTCCTCTCCCAACAAGTGCGCTTTCTGAGAATCGAACCTGTGTCAGCATCCTTAACGGAGACCAAGCTACTTACTGCTCGTTCAAATGCTTGTTGGTCTCTAGACTCTCTATGAAGCCATAATTACAAGCCAAAATGATAGTGTTATAAAAAAAATCATAATAATATTGTTTGATAAAATATTGTAAAACTTGCTCTCAGTAAGCAGAAGTCGAAATATTAGTGTTAGGTAAAATTTCTCTTAAATTTTAATAACTATATGGACATAAGTATCAAAGAGAGTAATTAGTATACATAATGGAAGTTAAATATTTAAAGTTAAATTAGTCTTTAATTTTAACTTTTAGAAAGCACAAGACAACTTTCAAAAGCTCTTTGTGAGGCATTGCAATAAATTTGGCCTAAAACCACGTCTCACTAAATAAATTTGATCTAAAGATACACCTTTTATTGCTTTATATTAATCACTCTTAAAAAACTGTGTCTTATACTATAAATGGTAGCATTTTTAATTAATGTCAAAGACAACATCATAACACTTTAGATCACCCTCACTTGAGCAACCCACAAAAAATGTAACATTTATTAAAAAGCAATACTTTGTTAAAAGTATAATCCTTTTTTTATAGTGTTATGAAGTTAAGACTACTAAACCTGACTCAACTTGATCGAGTCGACCTAGAATCCAGTGACCCATGCCATGGGGCTAGGCCGATTCTCCAGTCATATCAGACATGTAATTAACTCAGTCTAATCCAGCGTAACCCGATGTGAACCGGTCAAATCCGACGGGTTTAAGTGACCTGATGGGTTAGAGTGACATGTCAAATTTAATTCGTATAAGTTCAAAAAATTCCATCATATGTGGGATTTAAACCTAATACCCTTAGGTTTAGATGCTTTAACCCTTGCCATCAACCTAACATACTATTTTGGTTATATCATTTGGCTATAACTTATATGGTTCAATTAGTAATATATATTATACACTTAAATATATTAAGTTGTTATTTAATTTTATCATTTGATTATATTTATTTTAATTTTAATATACTTTAATATGTTTATTTAATTATATTCGGTTCAACAGGTGACCCAATGACCTGACTCAATGACCCTCTGATTGAACTAGTGATCTAATAATTCGAAAAGGTGACAGACCCAAGCTTCATACAAGTTTAATAACTATGTAAAAAAGTGTGTGATCTTAGATCATATTTCTTGTACAATCTCAAGACTTAAGAAAATCTCCGACTTTTAAAAGTCCGAGCAAAAGCATACTCTCAAAGTATCTTTTTAAAAGCAATTGTCTGAATCTAAGACAACCATTAAGCATGATAAGTATAATAAGCATTGAACGGTAAACATGAGAAACCGGAGGAAAATACGTTTTTCAAAAATATAACAAAACTATTCATATAAAAAACGCATTACTTTATTAACTCGTGACTTGTTTGTATAACATATAATAAAAAGACCTTTTTAGTAGAAATTTTTAAGTAAAATTATTTTTAATAAAACATATAAAAAGTACTTTAAGTTACATTTAACTCTTAAAATTATTAAACTACTTTCTGTAATACTTTCTTTTTTTACAAAAACCAATCTAAACTAGCTCTCATTCATCCAAGATAAGCAGTAAAGACGAAAAATATTTTCCCGATCTTGCATCATATTTTATAGATAATTTAAAATTTTCATAAACTGTTAATTTTAATTTGTATTATTTTCAAAAAAAAAATGTGATTTCGATTCTCACCCACATTCCCAGGAAATTAATTGTATTTGCTTGGCTTCTTTCGTCATCATGTTTATCACGGGTTTTATATTTATCACACGTCTTTATATGAATACCTAACTATTGCATTTTTTTTTCAATTTATTTATCACACGTTGTGTTATCTTAAATTAATTATTTTGAGTTAAGTTGACTCACAACAGTTAAGTTACCTCTCACAAATATAATAAAAGTTTTGCGAACAAGTATTCTAAGGACATTTGTTTAAAAAATTGAAAGAGATTTTTTTAATTAAAAACACAACTTTTTAAGTCGTCAATACCATTAATGCATTAAAAACTTGTGTTTTTAATAAAAATTTGGGATTCCTTAACAAGTGTATTTAAGAAACTTATTTGTAAAATCTATATAATAAAATCGTTCAAAATTTATAATAAATATATATAATAACATCGTTCAAAATATATATATATATATATGTATTTTTCTGAGTTATGTGTTTTCAATGGAGGGTGAGTCTATTTATAGGCTGAAAACCCAAAGACCAAAAACCAACGACCAAAAACAAATTACAATCTATCAAATATTTACAAGATTATAATTAAATCAAATCAATCAAATCAAATCATTTACCGTCATTAACATTGACCAAATTTGGTCAAACCTTTTTCAGTAAATGTACCTTGTATCAATGGTAAAAATCAATTGCGACATCACTGTTGCTTTTGTCCCATACCTTTTTTGCTCATTCAAAAAGAGTCAAAATGAAAAAAAAAAAAAGTTAAATATGTTTTTAATCTTTAAAAAAATATAAATTTTATGTTTTATTCTTTAAAAAAAATTTGTTAAAAGGTAATATTTCTTTTGTGAATATTAGTGTCACGTTTATCCCACAGACTCAATTATTTGGCCTCATTTCTTCGTCATCAATCATGATGTTTATCTCGTGCTAAGACTAGTTGTGCAATGTGCAGTTAGTATACACCTTATCAAAGAATGGGCCTCAAGAAAGAGAAAGCCCACCCTAGGCAATAAATTTATAAGGCACAGAATAACGAGAGTCTCAATAAGTGACAACCTGCGAGCCACACAACTTAGAAGCACCAAATGACACAAATGGTAACCATGGTGGGAACAAAATACTTATAACCATTCACATTTCAGGAAAGCAATCTATCCACATGTATAAACGACGCCAAAGAAAGAGCAGAATGGGGAAGGATATTCCCAACGGCAAAAACGACATGCGTTTTGACGTTGACGGGGAACAAAATTGAGGTATGGTCCAATCCAATATGAATCAGAGAAGACGCGTTGAGCGAGTGGTGGTGATATTTTAGCTATGCTATGTGTAAATACCTTATGATATTTTATTTATTTATTTTTTATAATTTTTATAATTAAATTCATTAATTTTTACAATTAAATTTATGAATTTTTGTTATTGTGTTATGTTTCATACGATTATAATAAACTTTTTATTAGTCAATTCATTAAAAGGTTTAGAAAATTGCGGATCATTTGAGCTTATGACGCATATATCTACAAATATCATATTAAAAAGTATTAATTTATCATATTAGATCATATAATCTATTAATATGTCATATTAGATCATGAAATGATAACAAAAATTAATGAATTTAGTTATAAAAATTATAAAATAAATAGATAAATTAAGTAGTACAGAGTATTTACACCATGAGTAGCTATCAAATCCCCTTATATAAAGGCTTGATTACGATGCCAAGTAGAACGAAGTAAATACAACAAAACTTTTCCTAATATATTATAATGATCCTTTTTCCCTTTGTAGTTCTGGTTAGCTAATATGGATCTGCCAAAACTTGCTTCAATCCCATCTACATTCAATAAAATCCCTCGTCCAACTCAGTGCTATGCATTATCAAGAAAAGCTTCTAATGATAGTCAAACAATTCCTCGTCGATCTGCTGATTTCCAACCTTCTATTTGGCATTACGATTATATCCAGTCATTAAGCAGTGCTTATAAAGTATTGTTTCATATCCATTTGGTTTCATATCCAGTCATTAATTTTGTCCTTCTTTTTTAATCAATTTAGAGTGTATTTGTGAGTTTTGTTTTGGAGGAAATGGAAAGTAAATAAAAGGTTTTGGGCGGCTTAATCATTGTTTTAGCATATATTAAGTCCTCCCAAAACCTTTGCTTTTCTCTCATTCCCCTCTAAACCTTAAATTCGCAAACATACCCTTAGCTTCTTACTGTCATCTGATCTATCAAATTTTTTTAACTATTGATTTAGTCGTCTACATTTCAAACAGGCATCAAATTGGTCTTTTCGTGCTTTAACACAACAAACTAAATTGATAGTGTTTCAGTGATTTGAATCGTACAATATTAAACTAATAGATTAGTTAAAAGTAAGGGGAAAATTAAATTTGTATTTCAATATTGTTTAACTTTCTGCGAGTTTCTCAAACCTGCATGCAATTTCATGGTTTTATAACGTGATCACTGAACAATTTTCAGGTTTAATTAATGCATATTAGTTAAATTCATGCAGGAAGAAGAATACATGAAGCAAAACGCAGAGCTGAAGGAAGAAGTGAGGATGATGCTTTGCGAAGCTGCGAATCAGCTTGAGCTGATTGATATCATTCAAAGGCTTGGAGTGGCTCATCATTTCAACAATGAAATTTCTAACATATTGGAAAATGCTTACAACAAGCTCAACACTTTGAAGAGCAACAAGAATTTATATGAGACTTCTCTTGAGTTCAGACTCTTAAGGCAACATGGATATAATGTATCAACAGGTTTTGGCTTCTTGATACCAAATGCACTAAGAATATTGTACTTAGTAATTAATGTTATTTATATGCTTCTAATATGTTTTCTAATAATCATCCACTTTTAGTTGTACATAAATATTAAAGAAATATTAAAAAAGACATCCTTAATAGAAAAGTTTAAGAATATTTTATGAAATTATCTTTATCAATCTCTTTCTTTTCATTTATTTTTTTATCTTTCACTACTTTCCATTAATAAAATTATAATAAGGATAAGTTATTTAACTAATTTTGTCTTGATTTCAAAATGAACAGTTATTTATGAAAAGCTATTTTTTTTTAAAAGTAGACGGTTATTTAAAAGTGGATAGAGTACTAATTAACTATACACGATTGTCACACAACCTATGCCTTTTATTTTGCTTGCAGATGCTTTTGATCGCTTCTATGGTAAAATTGGTAGTTTCAAGAAAAGCCAATGTGATGATGTGAACGGAATGTTATCGTTGTATGAAGCCTCGTTTCTTTCACTGAATAACGAATCTATCATGGATGAAGCAAAAGATTTCACCTTAAAATTCCTCAAAGAATACCAGAGCAAAAATAGAGGTGACCACTACATGTCACTTCTGATCAATCATGCTTTGGAGCTTCCATTACATTGGAGGTTGCCAATATGGGAAGCACAATGGTTCATTAATGCATATGAAAGAAGTCCCAATATGTGTCCAGCTCTACTTCAATTTGCTAAATTGGATTTCAACATTATTCAAGCCATCCTCCAAGAAGATCTAAAGTATACATCAAGGTGATATATTGCACTCAAATACATTATCGGTTTGATACCATTACATTTAAAAAACCGCACTACTTGAAATTCACTAAATAGCGGTCGGTTGCTAGTTTGCAACAGAAGGAGTAGGTCACTTGTACCTAGGTTAATAAATAATTTTTTTGACCGAAATTGTGGTCGCTAGATTTAGTGACCAATTTGCGACTAATTTTGTGATTATTTCTGCCATTTGCAAATTGAACCCGGGATGACTTTTAGTGACCAAAATTTTATCTCCCAGTTATTATGACTAAAAAATCAATTGTTAACTATACCAAAAAGAAAAAGAAAAAGAAAAAGATCGATCGCTACTTTCTTAAATATTTAAAATTAATAGTTTTGCCATAAAATTGATGTGCTTAATCAGTCACTAATTAGTATTGATCAATACTTGTTCCATTTGAAGATGGTGGGAAACAATTGGCCTAGCGGACAAGTTGAATTTCTCTAGGGATAGGTTGGTGCAGAACTTTTTTGCTGGCGCTGGAACGAACTTCAAGCCAGATCTCAGTTATTTTCGAAGAGTCTGTACAAAGGTCAATAGTCTTACAACAGTAATTGATGACATTTATGATGTGTATGGTACCTTGGAAGAATTAGAGCTCTTCACGGAAGTAATTGACAGGTTAGCATTATCGCTTCCCCATCAATGTTTAAACCTTTCTACCATTTTGACTTATTTATTTACTTTTATTATTTTGTCCACAACTCTAGATGGGATCTTAACGCCGTGGAGGCTCTCCCGGACTACATGAAAATATGCTTCCTTGCACTTTATAACACTATCAATGAAATAGCTTTTGAAACCTTGAAAGAGAATGGAAACTTCGTCATTCCATACCTGAGGAAAGCGGTAATAGCAATATATATATATATCTGTCTTAATTATGTGTTTGTTTATATACAACTATATATAACTAAATTATAATTATTATCAAACTGATTTTATCATTGCTTCTAAATTTTGTAGTGGATAGATCTATGTAAATCAAAATTGAGAGAGGCCAAGTGGTACCATAGTGGATATACCCCAAAGTTTGGAGAATATGTGGAGAATGGATGGGTTTCCGTAGGTGGAACCGTGTTGCTTGTGCATGCTTACTTTGCGGTTCCAAATCCATCAAGAAATGAAGACTTGGGTGATTTGGAAGAATACCCAGACATACTTCGCCTTCCATCGGTGATTTTCCGTCTAGCTAACGACCTTCGAACATCACAAGTAGGTTGCCTATGTTAAAATTTTTTTTTGTTAATTGTGCTCATTTTATATGGTATATCTATTAACTCGTATCTCATCTACTATTTGATAGAGTATCAATGGGTGTGATAGGTGTAAGTTGACACAATATTTTATACAAAATGAGTACAAGTAACACAACTCCTATCAAAGTTGTCAAACTCGAAAGTTTAAATAAACCCGTTAAATTCGAATCGTAAACTTGACTCATAAGAGTTTACATACGTAAAAAATATATATTATAAACAATATAATTTGGAACTAAACATGATTAAATTTTGTATTCATAATTGACATCGAATAATATTAAATTTAAAATAAAATAAATGAAAAAAATCATAAAATATATTTTAATGCATGACACTTAGTTATGTAATATTTTATTCTGTAAATGCATTACTTTATAATTTGATAAAACATAGCTCAATTATGAAAAACATATAAAATTGACTTAGTAAACTCAATAGATATTGTCTAACACACACAAAGTCAACTACATATTTAAAAATGTTACCAAATTTATACATCTTGAGGCAAACTTGTAAACTCGTAGGTAGATTTTAACTCGTAAACTCGCTAGTAAAATTGAGAGTTTAGTTAAACTTGTGTGAGTTTACCAAAAAAGAGTTTAGATGAGTGTTAACTCGTTTTGTGTAGTGAAGTCGTAAACTATTAAGAGTTTATAAGTTAACTCAAGAGTTTAATAACCGTCACTCCTATTATTATCTCTTTGAAAAAAAAATTCTATCAATAATTTTTTCAAGCGGATCATAATTTTTCTTTTATGGTTTTGTAGGGCGAGCGTAAGATAGGTGATGTGCCTAAAGCCGTTGCATGCTACATGAATGAAAATGGAGGTTCTGAAGCAGAAGCTCGTGAGCATGTAAAGAGCCTCATAGATTCAACTTGGAAAATGATGGATAAGGAAGTTCGTAATTCCACATTGAATCAGGATTTCTTAGATTTTGCCATAAATTTTCCTAGGATGGTACAATTTTTTTACAATAATGAAGAGGGCTTTACTGATCAAGTTCCTGAAATCAAGAATCGCATGGTATCCTTGATCATGCAACCCATTCCAATGGGAGGTTCAGAGATGAACGTTTAGGAGATGAAATTGAAAGGGGGGCAATAACGGGGCCAACAAGATTGGAATTTGGAAGACATGGCGTGCAAAACTGTTGGTCATTTTTGCGTCTCTTTTTAGTTTTCGCTTTCTTCTTCATGTTGCTAGCCTTTGTTGTGGATTTGTACCCATTACCTAGTTTTCCTTGTTTTTGTCGGTTTCTGTTTTACCTCCGTTGTACTAGTTGTAATAGCTTTGCTCCTCTTTTTATGAGGTTCCAAGCCTTTTATCAATGTAGTTTCTAATGTACCATGTTGTTAAATACTCTATGCCACTTAATTTATCTATTTTTGATAATTTTTAAACTAAATTCATCAGATTTTATTATCATTTCACGATCTAATATAATATATTGATAGATTATATGATTTAATGTGATAAATTAACACTTTACAATGTAATTTTTGTAGAGAGGTGCATCGTAAGCTTAAATGATCCGCAAATTTCTAAACCTCTAATAAGTTAATTAGCTCTTTTAATGATTTAACTAATGAAAAGTTTATTACAATCGTATAAAACATAAAATGATAATAAATTTCAATGAATTTAGTTGTAAAAGTGGTAAAAAAATTAATAAATAAAGTGGCCTGAGATATTTGAGAAACCATCTTTTATCAATTATCGAAAGAAAATGTGATTTCTTAAATACCTCATGGGACAAATACCCTATGCTACTCAATTTATTCATTTTTTATAATTTTTAGAACTAAATTCATCAAATTTTATTATCATTTCATAATTTTATATGACATATTGATGAATTATGTGAACTAATATGATAAATTAATATTTTTCAATACAATATTTGTAGATAAGTGCATATTAATCTCAAATGGTCCGTAAATCTCTAAACCTCTTATAAGCTGACTCTTTTAATAATTTGACTTATGAAAAATTTATTACAATCATATAAAACATGAAATAATAAAAAAATGATGAATTTGGTTGTAAAAATTATTAAAAATGGATGAATAGAGCATTCGACAAACCACCTTTTATCAATTATCGAAAAAGAAAAACGTAATATCAAAATAAGTAAGCTATATAGTGATTTTAGACAAATTCTCAGGCTATCTACTTTAATTATCTACATAACTAACATTTGTCTGATTCAAGTGATTCTAAACTTAATTTTGAATCAAGTTGTGTAAATAAAAAAATAAAGGTTAATTAAGTTTTTAGCCCCTTGTAAAATGAGAAAGTTTGGTTTTAGTCCCTCAGTAGAGATTTTAGTCCCTGTAAATTTTGGAAGTTTGATTTTAGTCCCTCTGGATGTTTGGGGGTTGACGGTGATGACGTAGTAGTTAACGTCGCGGACGTGGTGTGCCACATGGACTCGCCACGTGTAACATCCCGTTCTTTCTTTAGCAAAATCTCGCTAGATAAATACGTAAAGATATCTATGTTTGGTTGAACTATTGGAATTATGAACTCTTGGGATTAAAAATTTTTGTAGGAAAAATCCTAGTCATTTTTTTAAAATTCTACAGACACTAGAACGAACCCTTATTGTCGTTAAAGCGTAACCGCGCGTTTAAAGTATTCGTAAAGGGTACGAATACATATGAGAATTTATAAATACTTAAATAAAGCTAGAATATTACTTAGAAAAAATTAGGGGATCACAAGGAGGTGATCAGAATATTTTTAGAATAGTTGTACGCGAAGTACCGGGACCGAAAATGAGAAAAACCTGATCAAAATTGATCTGTCGGAGCCCGTTAATTCACGGTTAGGAGGAGGGCCAAATGGCCTAGTCAAAGAGTCAAAGATGACTCATGGTGGTGCTTAGGTCATGCATGACATAAGCAAGGGTATTTTGGTAAATTACGCCCAAGGGCATTTTGGGAAGGCAAAATTCGTCCCAAGGCCTATAAATACCTCCCAAAATCAGAATTTGGAGTGAAAAATTGGAAACCTTGGCCAAACTCTATCCAATTTCACATTCAGTCGTTTTACTGTCCAAAAACCTTAACCCGGAGACTTTTCCTCACAAGACCTAACTTAGGCTTCCTAAACCCTAACCTCACAAATTCTTCTAGCATCTTGGAGGACTCTCTTATACATCTATTCTAAGGTTAAGAGCTTGGGTATAACCGAGCAAAGCGGGATTCTGCACAAACTGGCTGCAGGAAGTGCATAAACTTGGGTAAACCGATATAATCACTGTCTATGTGATTTAGGATATGTGATGATGATTGTGCTATGGTTGTGTTAGAATATGTTAGGTTTTAATTGCTAAGTGATGTTCTGGAATATGACAATTGATTATACTTGTATCTAGAAGTTTCTGCAGATCTGGATATTGTTGGAATAATTGTTAGAAATAAGATTGGTTGATGTTGATGAGGATATGACTATGAAAGTATGTGTTCTTCTAGATGAGATATGATGTTAGGATGGATTTATGTGACTTTGGATTTTATATATGTGGTTGATGATTGTCTGGATCCGTTGGTGCTGTCTGTGGTTCTGTCAGAAGTTAGGAACGCCTAAGACAAAAATAGGCATATGACATGATTTTGAAGGGAACTGTATGCTGAGATTTTTATCATGAAAAACTAATTTTATTTTTGGATTCTACACGAAAAATTGACTGGGGATGTCAAGTTTCATGATTTTTGGAGTCCCCGATGAATTTCTCAGCAAACAGGCAGAAAACGGAGTTTTTAGGAGATAAGGGCTAAATGGGAAATTCGTGTTTTGGGCTGAAAAACTGGGTTGGTTTTCAGAAAATAAGGGTTTAGAACTATCAAAAATCCTAAGGGCAAGTCTTGATTCCATCGAGTTTTTGAGAACAAAAATTCCAAAGAAAACAAGATGTTTACGGGGACGAAGCAGTAATTTTGCGAAAAGGGGTAAAAGTGTAATTTCGCAATGCTGAAGTCAGAATTTGGGTTTTTAGACATGAGAAATGATCTTAGGACTATCAAAAACCTTGGGGTGAGGTCTTGGACCTCTCCGGTTGATGATCGCTGATTTCTGACAGAAACCAAACGTCTGCTTTGCTAGTTGCTAGGTTTACGTTTGTTATGTTTAAGACATGAGCTTATGTTCTTATATGTGGAGTTAGTGATAGTATATGATTGGTGTTATATGTTATATGATGTGATGTACGATGAAGATGATGATATGACGTATTGAATTGTGCTTATACGATGATTGTTTGATATGATGAAATAAATGATGAAGGTGATGATACTACTGTGAATATGATTGTTTAAAGATGATGATGAACTGTGTTTATTATACATATGAACTGTTGCATCAAGGATCAAACTATGCACATGATGATGATGAGAGAGAACCCCCTTTAAAAGGGCATAGACTCGGTTTTTGGGGAAGGTCTAAATCCCGGTCGAGTCATAGGTCCGGTCCGACCCCACCGCCATCATAGGATGGTCACCTCAGTCGTGGTTGGTGAGAACTACGGGGTCAAGACCCTTCAGGTGAGACCCTTCAGGTTTATCACGACCTGGCCGCCACGATGCGAGCTGTAAGTCTGGTTGTAGCGGTGTGGCCGCAGCTACAAGGGACGAGGGCATAACTGCTTGTAAGGACAGCCTTATAGAGCAGAACTATAAGTGGATGCCCACTGAAACTTACAATTAAAATGGGCACGGTTATAAGTGGAGGCTAGCTGAAACTTGTAGATAAAATGGTTTTCAGAAAATGAGGATTTTACTACAGTAGTGTAGCTATGTGAATTATGTGACAGTATATGATTTAGGAGTTAGATTAGAAAACAAATGACATAGTTAATGAAAGTATAGGTTCCCCAGTCACCTAGCAATATAGATAAAGCTGCTCAGGCTTAGTAAGGACATTAGTAACTAGTAGGACTTAGTATAACGGTAACACTTAGAGATCCCTGAGCGGCCTGGATCATAAATGAGAAAAGAAATACCCAGATCCCATGGTTTCCCACTGAGAGCGCTATGTTCTCACCCCACTTATTCATGACTCCAGGGTTCAAGGTGGAGCAAGAAGTCGGACAGAACGAGGAGGAGCAGTACCTAGAGGAAGAGGCCGAAGAATAGGCTTGTACTTAGTAGACTCTATGTGATAGTACTACTTTTGTGTTAAATATTTGTACGTGACAGCTATAATAGTACGTGTGTATCTGGTTGTGAATATATGACATGGACCAATGGTTGGTACTAGGTTTATTTGTTGTTATCCCTTCTAATGTCAATTAAACATGTTACGTTACATGTTCTACGAATACAAGGCTCTACTTTATACCATAAGGTATATAAAATAAAGTTTAAAATCGGTCCATATTTTCTAAGTAAATATACTTTCAAACGTTAAATTGGGACTAAGTACTATCCCAACCAAAGCAGATAACAACTTAGTAAGTAAGTTTGCGACTTAAGCGTAGACTAGCTAGCTAGGGTGTTACACTACGTGGCATAATCTGGTTGTATTTTGTTTGACCCATGACTCGTCCTTGATATATGACCCAAGCCATTTTTTTTATTTTTAAAATCAATTACAAAACCCAAATCCCCAAATCCACTTACCCCCAAAATCTAAAATCCCTAAATCCACCCAGCCACCACCGTCATGCTCCTCTCCCCCTGCCTCTCTGCTCCTCTCCGTTTCCCCTACGCCTGTCGTGCCGTCGCCGTCGCGTGTCTTCCCTCTTCTCTCTATCGTCCAGCATCCCTCTCTATCGTCCGTCTCTCGTCTGTCTTCTCTTTGGCGTCCCTCTCTCTCGTACCAACATCCGAAGCCGCCACGCACCGTCGCATCACCCTCGCTTTCCACCGTGACCCCAGAAAGGTGATGGAATCCCTTTTCTCTCTTACTTTGCTTTATGTTTCTGTGACTTACACTTTCTTTCTCACTTTTTCATTCTGTTTCAGTTATTCACAGGGTTGTGGGGACCAATACGTGGGGACAAAAATCCTTTGAATAATGCTTGTGGGACAAATAGGTTGTGGTTACAATGGTTTTGAATAATGCTTGTGGGTTTAGGGAGGTGCAATTTTTGAAAATGGTTGTGCTTAGAATAATGCTTATGCCTACAATTTTGAAGTTCTGAATATGGATTAAGACACATATTATTCTTATTTGTGTTCTGAATAATGCTTGTTCATTTTATCTGTTATTGTCAAGCCTAAGTAAAAGTTGTGATGTTTTTGAATTTGAGCCATTTATATTATTTCAAGATGACTTTTTCTATAGTAATTCACCACGGGGGTAACATTAATAAAGTGCCGCCAGTAAAATATATGAATAGATTTGTAGAAGCCATGCATGACATAGATATTGACTGATGATTTTATTTTGAGTGCCTGAATGAAGTTCGAAGGCTTCAATATAGCAATGATGTGCTACTATGGTGGAGAGTTTCGGGTTCTCATACATTGGCATCTATCACAGATGACTCGCATGTAATAAGGATGGGCAACTATGCCATAAAACACAAATGTGAAGTTGATGTGTATCTGGAGCACATCATTGTGTTGGAGTTAGAAGGTGTTGATGATGATGGCAAAGGTGATTGTGTGACCCAAATTGAAAAAGATAGTGCTAGGGAGGAGGAGAATGCCAAGGGCAAGGGGAATGTGGACCATTCAATTGAAGAGGTAATTTTTACAGTTTAGGGTTTAGTTATTCATATTTAAACATGTAAGGTATGTAAGGCCATCTTATCATTCAAATTTTTGTCGCGCAAGCTGATGAGGAGGTAAATGAGAATTTTGCACAAAATGACAAGGGGAAGGGAAAACAAAAGGTCGATGATGATGAAGACGACAATGAAAGTGATGAAGAAGGCAACAATGAAACTGTGACCCAACTTGAAAAAGATAGTGCGAGGGAGGAGGAGAATGCCAAGGGGAAGGGGAAGGTGGACTGATAAGTGCCTAATTTGCACAAAATTGACATATCAAAATAGCACTTATCTGTTATATTTTTAACGAATTATCTAATTAATTCCCCGTATTTTGTAGGTTTTAAATATATTTTGAAGAATGGATGCAAGTAGTTTAATTGAAGAATAATCCCATGAAGAAGGGAAGAAAAGGGCAGAATTGGAAAAGAGCGTAAAAAGAAGATTCTGGACGAAGGCATCGCTCAGCGAGGAACATTCATCGCTCAGCGCCTAAAGAGGAATCGCTCAGCGATGTTACCTATATCGCTCAGCGAAAGTAAGTCGGTAAGCCACTTGCACCGGCGCCATCATTGAGCCAGCTGGAGCCAACTGGAGCCAGCCAATCACAGAGTGCCACGTCAGCGCCGCCCTGCAAAAAGCTGCCAAGCATTTAATGAAGACGCGTACAAGTACAATCGCTCAGCGATACAACGCCGCCGCCCAGCGATAATGAGAAAATAGCTCAGCGAAGTTACCAAAATCGCTGAGCGACGGAGACCAATTTCTGTCTATAAATAGAGGAGGTCGTGCCCACTCCAAACCATACCTTTCCCC
>QANU01004182.1:0-10532 GCA_003254905.1 Nissolia schottii
ACAGACTCCTGTGAGTCGTGATTAAATTCTAAGACTCACCTAATCTCGCTCCGAACGTCACCGAACGTCGCGAGATCACTAAACTATTATTTTTGGCTAATCTTGCTAAAATTAGAGTCAATACTTAAATTCTCATTTTTATCCCATTTTATCTTTTCCTATTAGTAGATTTTCATGCACTTATTATTCGGGTTTTCAGTGAAGGAAAAGTCAAGTGACCCAATTCGGAGGCCTGATTACTATTTCTGTCCAGCATCCAGCCGTAGATGCGGTCCAGATGGTCATGTGAAGGATGATCAGGTTGGGGAACGTCTGGCAATTGGGCTGGTGGTTCAGTGCCTAGATCAAAGCTTGGTGCTGCATCGATGGCAGGCCCCTTAGCACACCGGGCTTCGTTGGGAGGGGTGTGGGGGACTGGCAATGATGGCTCGGGGGGTCCGTACCTATTTGTAGCAACCCCACAGAGGACGGGAGGTGTGTCGTCAGCACCATTGTAGAGGATGTCCGACACAACCCATTGGACAACGTTGTCCAGTGAGCGCTCACCAACAGTGTTGTTGTCCACGCCATTGTGATGTGGACTGCACATGGAAGACAGAAAAATCGTATGCAAACATTATGTCTACGTATACATAAACATTATACACACACATGTGCAAACTTTATTGAATACTTTCCTATCGACAGCAGTGGGTGGGGGGATGGAATGGATGCAGTCTCGTTGATCTCTGTAGCAGGTGGTGTACCATGCTGCAGTAGCGAGTCATCACTGGCGTCTTGCTCGCCATGTTGCGTCAGCAGCAACATGCCATGGCAGACATCAATCATTGTCATGGCAGTATTGTCATTGAAGTCGGTGGGGGATTCGTGTGGCACCTCAACGAATGCCTTCTTTACAAGCCTCTGCCGTTTGTAGACATTTGTCACCGACGCCCGCGAATTGCTCCCCTGTTTTGTTGCTGTTTTCGCCGTGCTCGTTGGCAGGCCCCTGAGCTTGACCCTGAGCTTTTTGGGCCTCCGCGGAACAACGCTCACCAATCCCTGACACATAAACATCAAATGAAATGTTAGGGATATATTGAGAACAATCATACCATAAAACATAATGTATAAACATGCTTACCACCGCGCTATTCCACTCCGCCTTAACCATATCCTTCATACAAGCATATGTCCAATACCGGATCCACGGTGGGTGTGGATCCGCTTGAAAGTTGAATGGCCCGAACTTCTTTACGTGGAAGTACATGACCTTGTAGAGTCAAGGGAGAGTGTTAGTCACATACATTACACATGGAAGACAAGTGCACAAAATTTACATCAACACATATGCAAACATTATGTGCAGAATATGCAAACATTACGGTAATAGTACAAAACGATGGACAAAATAGTAGACAAAAAGCATGGAATGCAATTAGTAGATCAGTGCACAAACTCTACAACAACAGATATGAAAACCTTATATGACACATGTGCAAACTTTATGACAGAGTACAAAAGAAAGGCAAGCACATTACCTCCAACACATAAAGGCATCCGCTAATTGTTTTGAGTTTACTCTTCCGGTATTGCTGGATACCATGCACGATGCTGTCATGGATATATTGACTCTAGTTATAACGGTCTGGTTGGTCAACATCCATGATTGCTTCGAGGTATGCCGACTTTGAAATAGGGAATGTGTTGGACCACAAGAAGCATTTTAATGCACCCATTAAAAATGCTAGCCGGAAGGTGGGCCCAACAGGACTTTGCCTAGCCATCGCAATGAGCCCTCCGATGGTTTGCTTCCTGAACGAGGCCATCATCTCAAAATGCTTGGCACCAAGCTTAGTGAATTTTACCCCTGCACAGATAAAATGTGTTAGCATGATTTAATAATCAACAGTGTTTTGATAGTACTTCTAGAGGGAAAACATACCATGACATGGAAGGCCCAGTGCTGCACCAATTAGCTCTGTCTTAACATCCACCCGGCCGAATGGAGTGTTAAGGTAATGACCCTTGAGGTCATAGGAGTCGGCCAATGCAAGCATCAGAGGGTGGTCTACTTGACCACCCTCTATGTCAAGCAAGGTGCCAAAACCCATTTCTTCAACGACATCCCGTTGTTCGGGGGTCAACGCAGTGCATAGATTTGCCAACATCCTGGTTAAGCAGCGAGTCTCGATCTTGCACTGCACAAATTCAGAAACAACATTCTGACACAGACTTGACATTATCAAATGAATTAGATTGAGAAAGGCTTGGTGTGTTTTTACCCTTTTGTGCTCAGTGTTGTCGTGTGGTATCCTTGCCAATTCCTAGTCCCCCTTAGCATCCCTGGCCACTGGTTTGCCATTGTTTGATTTCCTTGGAGGAGCCATTTCTACAACAAGGAACAACCAACATCACTGGATTATCTGCAAACATTATGTGCAAAATGTGCAGAACATGCAAACATTACAACGTCATCAGAATCTTGGCAAATGGGAATGTAGGCAAAATAGATAGAGTGGTGAAAACATTACGTGGAAAATGTGCAAACATTGTGAGCAGAATGTGCAAACATTACCACTTTATGCCATAAGACAACAAACTCTGCACTTCAAAATTGCTTCTGTATTTATATATGTATTCAAAATATAACAAATATATCCCCCATCATATTTGCCCCTTAAGACAAATTCATATATATTAAATGCAACAGACAGACAGAGTGTGCAAACATTATGTGCAGAATGTGCAAACATTACCACGTCATCAGAATCATGGCAAAGGAAAACATTATGCTGAAAGACGTTTGAAAAAAAAAATATCGTTTGTTGAATCATTGCATTTTAAACAAACCTGTACAAAAGCTGAACTAAATCGCAGATCAAACCCTGGATAATCGCAATGGTAGACCATAAGCATAGAACATTACACAAGCACATGTGCTCGGTCGAAATGTACGTAGTGAAAGGATAAATGAAAAAGAAAATGTGAAGATAAAAGAAAAGAATCAGAAAAAGAAACGTACTCACCAGTGTTCTTTCGTCTTCTGGCAATTTTAGCGGTGGAAGTTCACGTAGTAAGTAGCACAACGAACTCGCAGAGAGATATATGTTTGTGCAGAGATGATAGTGAAAACAAAGGAGTGCGAAGAACGAGAGAAAGAACGACGACGATGAAGAGGACGATGCGAGAGCGAGAGAGCGAGAGAGTTTTGAAGAAATCCTAGTTTCTGAGACTCGAAGAAGTTGAAACGAAATGCTATGCAAGCGGGAAGCGTGGCTTCACGCGCGCAGGGGTGAGAGTGGGGGAGGTAGTGGACGAGGCGGCTATCTAGTGGGCCCACAATACAGACATACTGGTGTATGTATGGTGTATGCAACAGGGGTGTCCGTGTAGCATCACTGATAAAAGATTAATTGGGTTTACAATGACACCAAATTTGATATACACCTAGACTTTTTGTTTTCTTGTTAGCTAGATCAACCATTTTTTGTCCCAAAAATGCTATATTTACAACCAATTTTATACACACATACATATACCATTAATAATGCACAAACTTTTTTTCTCATGAGCGCACAAACATTACAAACTTATAGATGATATCCTCAATTATACTTAATTAAGTGTACAAACATTACAGACATTAAAACACAAACTTTATGTATATAAGTATAGGGTGTATGTATGGTGTATATTTTTTGGTGTACGTGTAGCAGGGCTCTTTGTATAACCTTGTAGATCATCGATGAGATGCGTTGTAGACAAAACTTTCAAAAAAAAGCACTACTTTTAATTTATATTAATAATAAAAGGAGATTAATTTTGAATTTTTTTTATACATTGTACACTAGTCATATGTCGTTCCCAACCTGAGGTTTGTCATGTGGTACAGGTTTTGATCTCTTAATTAACCAATATAAGTTGAAATTTAAACCAACTAATAACATGTTTAGATTATTGTTAGGATCTCCAAAACCACCATTAACCTCAACTAAAGTGATAAGAACTTTAAGAAGGAATTGCAGCTCTATAAAATAAGTTCTTGAAGTTGAACATCAGTAGCCATTGTATTGNATGTTTAGATTATTGTTAGGATCTCCAAAACCACCATTAACCTCAACTAAAGTGATAAGAACTTTAAGAAGGAATTGCAGCTCTATAAAATAAGTTCTTGAAGTTGAACATCAGTAGCCATTGTATTGTTTTAAGTCTCATAAATTCTATAATTGATGTTTTAATTAAGGTTTTAAAAAGTCTTATTAATTCATTTAATTATATGTAGTCTCTTTCATTAATCAAGCAGTTGGAAGTTTGTGTTGCCTCTAGCTTTTTCATGTTCATTTTTCTTCTTCATCCGAGGAATAAAACTCTCTTTGAAAAATAACCACGGTTATTAAACTATCGAGTTAACTCGTAAATCTTACCAGTTTACGATTTTAATACACAAAATCAGTTAACACTCATGTAAACTTTTTTTTGGTGAATTCGTACGAGTTTAAATAAATTCTTGAGTTGAATAACGAGTTTACGAGTTAAAACCTACCTACGAGTTTACCTCAAGATGTATAAATTTGGTAACTTTTTTAGATATTTAGTTGACTTTGTGTGTGTTAAACAATATCTATTGAGTTTTGTAAGCCAATTTTATATGTTTATCATAATTGAGTTATGTTTTATCAAACTATAAAGTAATATATGTACAGAATAAAGTATGACATAACTACATGTCATGCATTAAAATATATTTTATGATATTTTTTTCATTTATTTTATTTTAAAATTAACATTATTCAATGTCAATTATGAATACAAAATTAAGCATGTTTAGTTCTAAATTATATTGCTTACAAGTTTGTTGAGTTACAACATTGACAACAACTACTTCAAGAGTTTGTCTATTTTGACTACATTTTTCACCTAAACTACCCTTTATCATACTAAGGGCATGCCCAAACATCAACATGAGCATGAACTGGTGTTAGCTACCTGCAGTATATTTAAACTATTCGTGATAGTTGTAATGAGTGAAACTTTGATCTCCGAAGGTTGGAGCATCTGTCTGAACAAAGGCAGTGAAATAGAAAGAAAACAGTCAGAGAGCTTGTGAGTCAGACAGAGCAAATTGTTGAAGCATAACAAAAGTCAGATCAGAAGAATCAGAATCATAAAATTTTTCATTCAATTTGACAATACTGCAAAGCAAGAGGGCTTACAAGGTCAGGTGCCGATGTGAGTACGAGTTAGTGTGTGTGTGAGTCACGAGAAACCTCAAAATCTCCTATGCTTCCGTGTCTGACTCTCCTTCCTCTTCTTCATCCTCATAATCTTCATCGCTTAATATCTTCGTCTCTGCCAAACATTCCAAGTTATAACCATCGTCTTTGTCACTCCAACTTTTCTCTTGTCGCGGAGCGATAACCCGCTTAATGTTTTCCACCACGGTTTGGAGGCTTTCTGAGAAGGAAGGAGGCACTTGTTCCTCAACATCATTATCGTGGTCCTCACCATTATCAGCATGCTCCTCATATTGTTCCTCACCATCATCATCTTGTTCCTCAACATCATCATCTTGGTAACTAGGCTCACCTTCGAACATAGCATATTCATCCGATCGTTGCACCCTATACACTATAAACCTAAACAGTGTCTTGAAAGTTGACAATATTATTCTAATGCGATGACAACATTGAAAGTAGACAGCCTTAACTTGTTCTACCCAGGATGCTCCTCCCTCTTGTATAACAGTATCCCAGTCTTCATCGCTTGAAGAAGCCACAGAACTTCCTTCCTCCATCATTACCATATTTGTACCCATCAAAAGTGACCGTGTTCCCAAGGGCTCAGGATATGGACACGTGAATTGGATATCATCCAAATTTGTTTCTTCCTTGTACACATAAACTCCCCACTGGCTTAGGATCATGCCTGCTTCACACTCTACCTGCACTCTCTTCCAATCACTATCATGTCCAACACGTGCATCAAGCCTCTCCCACTCCTCATCACGGAATAAAACTCGTAGGTCACACAATAGCACATGATCTTCAGCAACAGTGAAGATGCGGTGAGGTTGGCATTGGACCCGCAAATGCTCACCATCAATGAACAAGTGTAGACCAACAGCTTTGTAGTTAAACACAAATGCTAAAGCCACAACGGGGAACTTGCCACGTGCCCAGAAGGTGGGGATCCCACCCTGGCCACGATAATCCAACCAGTTCGGAAGACCTGTTTTGGGCATCACAACTTCTAATCTATTTATCTCTTTAAGCACCTATCACGTCCAAGAGAAACTATAAGTGGTTTATTGAAACTTTCTTTGTCTTTCTTTCTTATCAATTTTTTACTTTGCAAAAAAATGAAATGAAATGAGTGAGAGAAAGTAGTAAACCTGTGACCATAGCATGCTTGAGGTGTCTGCAGTTAAGGAATTGCAGTATCTTGCGTCTACTTTCTGAACAGTAGAAGGCAGTTCAGGAATTTCTTGAAGCCTAAGGCAATAACTCACATCAAGACTTGTCAAGCAAATCGACTGCATAGTGTATGCAGGGAATGATATGAAATAGTTTGATGAAACATTTAATTCTTTCAAGTATGGAAAATACTGCATAATTTTGTGAAAATCTTCATCTGATAGACTTGCATTGCTGAAATGCAAAGCCTCTAAATTTGGCCGGCACTCTGCCATCGGAAGGCTTCCTTTGAAACTTGTTAATGATTCTCGAAGTTGAGAGCATCCTCCAATTTTTAATGTGAAGAAATTTTGCAACTCAAATAAGCTTCTTGGTAGATTTTGTATACTCTTACAACTTGTCATATCTAAATAGCGAATTCCAATAAGATCACCAAAGGAATGTGGAAGCTCTCTAATAGCAGTACCTTTCATACAAATCGTTAATGGCTTTTCCATCTTTACCCCCACTTCAGGGAAGTGTGCAAGACTTCTACACAAGTCAAAGGAAAGGTATTCGAGAGATGGCAAAGAAATTTTTGGCAGAAATCTTCTTAGCAGTTTGCATCCTGAAACACTTAAGTAAACCAGGTTAGGGAGCAATCCAACAGAATGATGAACCTTAACCAGTTTCTCGCATCTATTAAGTATCAATTCTCTTAAATTTTTGGCTCCAGACACATCAGGAAATTGAGTGATAGACTGACAACAGGAGAAGTTCATGTAGGTCAAATGCTCAAATTTCTGCAAAATAAGAATTAATTAACTAATATTGGTATCATTATATCTAAAATATGTCAATTCTGAGATTGCAAATAACTAGCATTATACCTAACTTTGTATGATAAGAAGAAAAGTAATTGTACCTGAAATGGCTTGTCCAATACAAGAGGACTACAACGTATATTGAAGGCAGCAATTTTCTCGGGATAAAAATGTGGTGGGAAAGACTTTGAAGGGTACCCTTTCCAATCAAGCAACCTTAATTGATTAGGCAGATAAATAGGCCCAGATGAAAAGCTTGTATTCCGAACTATGAGAATTCTAAGCTTCATCATCTTCTCAAAGGCAGTATCAATCCCCTTAACTTCCTCGCAGCCATTAAACTTTATTCCTTCAATTTTTCTATTTCCCTTCAACACAAGAATATGTAACATTAATTATTTAGTGTTAAATTTAAGGCAGACCGGAGGGGGTGGGGGATCAAAATTTATTAAAACTGTGCTAATGCCTAATGACATGGGATTGGATATTTTGCATTTTATAAATAAGCCTTAGTACCCATCATAAGAAGAAAAATAATGAAATAAATAAGAAAGTTTACAATGTTCTTACTGTATTTTCAGTTAGTGCTTTAAGAACATCTTCTCGAAACCATAATCTGCTGCGTTCACCAACTTCTCTTGGCGCCTCCTGCTTAACAATATCTTTACCCATGTCCTGTATTAGGTCATGCATCCTCAAGTGACCATCTTCAACAGTTATAAGAGATTTATCAACTAGTATTCTGATACCATCCTCTGTGTAGAACTCACACCCATCTAGTATTCTTTTAACATATTCCACTCTCTGCCCATTGAAGAAGCATGCGACGTCAAGGAAAATGTCCTTTTCATTGCTTTCTAGACTATCGTAGCTTACTCTAAGAATACTTTGAATATCTCTATGAGGATTCTTCTCATATTTGTCCAATGCAGACTTCCACACATTCAAATCTTGACCAATCAAGTTGGAGCCTATAACTTTTAAGGCTAATGGAAGGCCTTTGGCATAACGTATTGCTCGATTGGACAGGTATTCATAGTTTTCTGCAGGGCCACTCGTTTTGAAGGCATTATGACAAAAGAGCTCAAGAGAGTCATGGTCATTTAACACTTTCATTTCATGAATCCTTTTGACCTGATGAGCTACTAGTAAATGCTTATCCCTTGTCGTTATGATAATCCTACTCCCAGAACCAAACCAGTCACATCCTCCGGCCAATTCTTTTAACTGTTCTATCTTATCAATATCATCAAGAATTATAAGAACTCTTTTTGTGCCAAGTCTGTCTTTTATTGTAGAGATTCCATCTTCAACACTTCCCAAATCAAATTTTTCCCTGTCAAGCATTTTTGATAGGAGCATTTGTTGAAGGTGTACTACGCCATTGTCTTGATTTGAAGTTTTTCTGACATTGGGAAGAAAACAACAACCTTCGAACTGGTTGTCAATGGAGTTATACAAAGTTTTTGCAAGGGTCGTTTTGCCAATTCCACCAGTTCCAACAATCCCCAACATGAATGTGCTGTTGTTAGACTCAAGAAGGGACTTTAGTCTTTTAACTTCAAACTGCAGTCCAACGACGTGCCCGTCAATAGGTAATTTATGATGTTCTTTAGTGATGGCCTTGCTAATAATATCTTGAATAAACTTGAATTCGTACCTGCAGATGTATTATATAAATGGTTTTCAAATCATGAATTTGTTTATGCAAAATTTTATTTAATCTCGATTGATGAGGGTTTATTTCCTCAGAATAATAGGCAAATTAAGCAGCACTGATCTGCACAAGCACATATTATAACCCAAGATATCTATTCAGAACAACAGAAGTAGAAAATAGTGAAACTTAATGAACAAAAGAGATCAACATATAGATATTTGGTGACATCATCAATAAACTAAATTCTTGTTTGACAATAAACATTTCTACTGATCTAAATTCTTTACCATATCTACTATATTTAAAGAAATTTGAAATTTCTACAGATCTTTTAGAGTGTGTCAGATAGTTATACTAGTAACATAGTACTAGACATTTTGTCACTGGTAGTGCCATTCGAATATTATTTTTGTAGTCATTCATTTCAATATATGAGAAATCTATAAATAAATAGAGATTTTTCATTTTAGTTATGTTACCGGTAAATATACTTGTGCTAAAACATTCACTACGTTCACTGAAACTGTAACTTAAAACCCCTATTATTATTTTAAAGTGTGGTTGCAGTCGTCGTGATGATCTCTTTGCATTTCTATGGTTCTGGTATAAGTTATACATCAAAATATGATTTGAAACACAAAATTACAATTGTATGAGCTGGAGTCTGAGTGGCGAATTCAAGACATTTATAATAATAAAAAAAAGGTCTGAATTCGCCACAGGGTGTGGCAAATTCAGACTCAGGCTCATATAAATGTAAATTTTTTACCTGGACCATATTATCTGGACCATATTATGGAAATAAATCATTTGAGACCATATATATATATATATATATATATGTAATAAATCCCATCGGGATGCCCATTTAGATGTCTGAAATTTAGGTTGAAAAAAGCAATTAGAGAAAAAATATGTGCATGCTTAGGGCTTGTCTAGTTTCAAAACCCATTTCGTATTCTCATTACTTGTTATCAGAATCTGATTCTCTCTTCAAATGTTCAAGCTTTCAAGTATCTATTTTACTTACCCATCCTTCATACGATGATGATGTCCTGATATGTCGGATACAGTGCGCAAGGCGTCTCTCCATTTTTTCACTCTCTCAGAGTCACGACCAAACCTGGTTTCATGATCTGCCATGGCTCTCTCGTAGCTATTCCTCTGATACCGTACATCTGCGGGCTCCACTCCGTAGAAAATTGGGCACACCAGCTGTTTCTTTTCCGTCCGACACTCCATGATCTTGACGAGTTCATCAAGACACCAAGCGGAAGCTGCATAGTTCTCTGAGAAAACAATGAATGAAATCTTCGATTCTTCAATGGCTTTGAGGAGCTGAGGTCCAATCGTTTCTCCTGCCCTCAGATTCTCGTCGTCCATGAAGGTATTGATTCCCTTGCGGCGCAAAGCGTCGTAGAGATAGCCCGTGAAAGCGTGGCGCGTGTCCTCACCCCTGAAGCTCAGGAAAACATGATAGCTACTCTTGGTTTCAGAAGCTGCAGCTGGATCTTCCATCTCCCTAATAGCACCACAAGCAGAGTGCTGTAACGATGTGCTTTCACAGAACGAATGATTCGCAATGGCGTAGATGTTTTCAGTGTTAATAATTCAATGCACTTCCAGGAAAGTGTGCACTGATAAATGTTGACTTGACATTGACCAATACTTAAC
>QANU01004202.1:0-11904 GCA_003254905.1 Nissolia schottii
CATCCAGCATGTACAATCTTATGGAAGCATATCAAATTCTGCCAATGGAGAATTCTCTCTGGAACAAATGAAGGAAACTCTTAGACACAACTCCAAGTAAGGTAAGGCCTTGGCCATTGTCAGAAACTGCAAAAATTGACAAGAAAAGAAAGAAGATTAGAGATTTGGTCAGTGGGGGAATTGGCTGAGAAATGCTGTCTCTTTCCAAAGAAACTTGAAGGAAGAAGCCGTGGGACCATTCTACTCTCTAACTCAAGTCTTCTTGTCCTATCTATATTGCAATGTTCCATTGCAAGCATTCAATAATAATTAATTGTGTTAACATTAATAATTAAACAATTTCCAAAGTGATTCCATGGTATTAGCTGTGTAATTTTGGTGAATGCAAAGCAGTTTAAGAAGGTAGGATATTGCTTGCTCCATCCTAATCACACAATATGATGGTACATACATAGTGGATAGGCAGTTATTAGTAGTTACTGGTTGTTAGAGGGTTTGTTACTATTAATGAAAACCATATAACAGTTCATGTTTGGTATCCCACTGAAATTGATGTGCACAGTATCTAAAACCTATGCTACCAGGAACACATTTAACACTAAATTTGACAAGGCCAGTTAGCATCAAACTGAGCAAAGACTATATAGAGACACTTGTAATTGAAAAAAAAAAAAAATCATTGTAAATATGCCAATTCCATGTTTTAACAATTTTCATTTCCTGCCAATGTGAAATCAGGCTGCATGGCCAAATAAAGCATGTGTCACACTCATTTTATTCATCATGTAAGTTAAGAAGTGCTAGCCAGTCACGGGAAAATTAGAAATAAGAATACATTCACCGAAGAAATTCTGCAAATGGCTTTAGCAACTTTCCTTTTTGTTGCTCAATGAAAAGGTTAGGGGTATATAATACAAGCACAAAACATAATTTAGAAAGCTCGCACGGATCAAAACAATTAGCAGCATTAGCCAATAAACTGTAATTTGGAACACATTTTAGCAGCATTATTCGAACACAACTCATTCAGATGATAATCGTTGTTAATACGGACATGAGGTAAGATTGTAGATAAAACAAATAAATACACTTTAAAATTAGAGAAATGTCTGCTGAAGTAAGAATCCATCATATTTATCAGTTCTAGAACCCCCAAAAATTGTAAAAAGAAAAAGGTATAACGCCGTTATGACTATGAGAAAAACACACAATCTAAGAGTCAAGCAAAAGGATTCTGCATATTTTCCTGTCTCCATATATATTTGTATTGCATGCATTGAGCATGCCAAAAGTTCATACGCATGCATTAATACTCACATAGTCAACAATGAAAACTTGAGTATCATATTCTGGCAACAAATACAAAAACTTGTAAGCATGAAGATGCTAACGTCTGAACCAATCCTATGGGAAACACGTTACTGACTGAAAACCTAAGAAAAGCACAACAAACTCTGTATTCTCTGCAACTCATCTCTACAAAAAAAACAAAACACAATACGTAGCTCAATAAATACAAGTTTTCTGATTAGCAAATAAATACAAGTACACAACATTTAAACTTGGAGAAAAGCTCAATAATCTTCAAATCTAAAAAGAAAAAGAAGAAAAAAAAGTCCATCGTATTACCAATATTATATATATATCAAACCCACACCAAAATGGCCCTGCAGTTGCCTCGTTCAAAATTCCACCGGAATGTTCCCCAGAGATGCAGAGAGTCAAGGCGTCACACACGATCCTGAGCAAATTAAGCAACACTTGTTTTTGAATCACTACTCAAGTGCACATATATCAAACACTGCACACACCTCAAGTGCATTTTACTTTTCCTCCCCTGTTCCTTCCTCCAATGCTGGGCACCACCGGATAATCAGAGATTCAAGTTGTCGCACACGATCAGGCAAGCGTCTCAATCTCGAACAATCTTCAATCTCCAAAGTTCTCAGGGAGCATAAACCTTCCCAAACATGCTCTGTCAAAGACTCAAGCTCCTTACAACTTGCGATTTGTAGATGCTCCAAAGCGTTGAGCTTTGCAATTTCATGTGGCAATTCCTTCAATTTATGGAATTCAGCTATTTTCAGAGTTTTGAGGCGTGTTAAGTTATTCATCATTCCTTCCGGAAAGGATGTCAGGTCACTACTCCGAAGGTAAAGACTCTCAAGACTGCTGAAACTAGAGATTGACCGTAGTATCTCATTACTACAGTCCCAAACATCGATTCTTTTAACACAGAGAAGGTGTGGCAACTGAAGTTTTGGGCAATCATTGACGTCCAAATTAGAAAGACGGGGGAACATGTCCCCTCTTTCCACCTTCAACAGCCGCTCCATGTTTGGAAACTTCTTCACAATCAGTTCCTCCAAAGATGGGAAAGCCCTCACCTCCAAACCATCATAGCATTCATCATCATCCATGTACTTCACATTCTCCACCTCAGATATCCAAAGTCTTCTTAGAGATCGGAGTTTACCTAGTGAGGGAAGCCGCTGACATTTTCTGCATCCTTGAAGCCAAAGAGAAACTAAATTGCCAAGAACTGAATTGTTTCCCATCCAACATGGCAAGTGTAATCCTTCATATTGATGTATTTTCAACACCTTGAGATTTGAGTGAGGTTGAAGGGCTTCAAGTACTTGCCCAACATCTGTAGCGCCAGATTTTATTTCACCACTCACTTCCCATGACAAGCTTAACTCGTGTAAGTCTCCTTTATCCTTTAAATTGGCCGCTTGAGCTTCTGAAAAACTACCAACATTTTCTAAGCGTTTGATGTTTAGCTCTCCTCCCAAATTCAGGTCCCGTAACTCTGCCAAACTATGCCCTGTCTCTGTTTTGACAATGTATACACTTAGCGTTCTTAGGTGAGACAGTTTGTGAATGTTTGGGAACATACGAGATAGTGAAATACAATTGTCAATGATAAGATGTCTGAGATTCTGTAAGCAAGTCAAGCGTTTCGGTAGACAAAGAAGTTCGAACATATAAATCAGTTTCAAGATTTCTAGCTTATGCAAATTACATATCGAATCAGGGATGGTCTTCGTCAGTATCAAGTCAAGTTCCAAATACCTCAAGTGGGTTAAATTCCCTAGTAATGATAACTTCAAAGAATTTGTGCGTAAAACTCGAAGAGAACGGTTTGTTGGAAACCAACCTAAAATTAAGGCCAAGCTAACATTTAGTTGATAAAATGTTCGTAGGGATTCAACTTTTTGAAATGCTTCTTTCCTGAATCGCATTTGATTATCATAATCAAAACCAATATGATGTGTGTTTCTTGGCAAATCCGTCAGGTTTGTTTTCTCTAGAAACATACACTCTTGCTCTGTGATTGACTGCGCAAGATCGTGGACTAGATCATGCATCTTGAAATAAACCTCACCTGAATGTCCATCATCAATCCTAACATCTTGGAAAAATGATTTTTGGTACAACTCATTCCAAGCTAGGTTGCCGACCTCCTCTACCTCTAGGTTTTTTCGAGATGAAATAAACCCATTAGCCATCCAAAGATGAATCAAATCTTGTTTCACGATTTCTTTATCTTTGGGAAATATGGCACACAAAGCAAAACATTGCTTTAGTGTTGGCGTTAGGTGAAAGTAGCTCAACCTCAACGCAGGCAAAATATCATTCTCATAAGGTAAAGTCCAAAGCTCACTTTTCTGAACTTCAAGCCATTCTTTTACCTCACTCTTAGAGCTCATCACACCTCCTAATGCTTTTGCAGCAAGAGGCGATCCCGCACACTTCTTTACTATCTCCCTGCCAATTGTTGCAAGCTCTGCACTCTCTTCCTTGCCGGGTCCAAATGCACGTTGTTTGAACAGTGACCAACAATCGTCATCAGGTAGACCAGACAAATAATGAGCTTGGCATGTTCCCATAAGTGTTGCAACATCCCTATCGCGAGTGGAGACTAAAACGGAAGCACCTTTGGATCTATAAGGCAACACATGTTTCAACTGATCCCATTTGTCCTGGCTTAATCCGAACTCCAACTCTTGGCTTCTTTTCCATATATCGTCTAAAACCAACAAGTACCTCTTACTTTGCAATAGTTCTTGCACTTTTTGCTCCAACACAACTAAATTGAAGCCATCACATTTTTCTTTCGTGATAGATTCTATAATGGAGCGTAAAATGCTTTGGATATTGAAATTCTCAGAGACACATAACCAAATCTTCAATTCAAAATATTCACTTACTCTTTGATCATTGTAAACCATTTGAGCAAGTGTTGTTTTTCCAAGACCGCCTAAGCCAACAATGGGATAAACAGAAAGGGAGTCCGAGTCTCTTGCTGGCCCAAGAAGAAACTCCACGACCTTCTTTTTGTCTTCATCTCGTCCATATACCTGAGGATTGGCAATAGTTGGGGAGGTCTGACGCCATTCAGCTACTTCAATTGGCCTCTCTCGGAGATGATCACTTAGAACAAACTTGCTCTTAGCTTCAGCAATTTGATTCAATCTCCCTTTCATCTTATTCAGCTTGCGTCCAACCTTACGGCGAAACATGATGTTGTTTGGTTTGAATGAGGATAAGCAACCGCGTTGAAGGGATTCTGTAGAAGCAGAACAATCATCAAGGATATCATCTAGGACATACACTGCATCTTTAACTTGCTGCAACCAAACCTTTATGGAACGGTTTGTCATCTGTTTCTCCTCAGCATCATCAAGATAGGCCTTGATTAGATCTAAAGTGTTTGACAACTCTTCAGCTTTTTGCTTGATTCCACAAAAGTTTGAAAATTCACTCTCCATCAAAGAGAGCAAATTCTCAACTGCGACACCAAGTAATGCCTCAGCCATGTTCAGAAATTGCAAGAATTGAGAAGAACTGAAGAAGGATTGGCGATATGGTTTTTAGCTTGGATGCATGATTGATAGGTGAGGAAGGTAAAGGAATGAAGTTGTGCAAGACTGAGGGAAAAAGGAATGGAATCCTTCCTTTCCTTGTTTCTTTTACTTCTTTTTATTCCAAAAGCGAAAAAGCAAAACCTCTAGAGAAGGCCAAAGCATCCAAAAAGCAATTCCCATTTGGCTTCACTTTTATCTTCCCGCTTGTTGCAAGAAATTGCTAATAAAGACCACTTAGCATCTCACGCAATCCTTACCCACTCAAAAAAAATGGAAGATGCTGCTTATACATGCTAAAATATATCTACATTTTTTTGTCACCTTCTCCCAACACATAATATGGTGTGAAATGACATGTGTTGTGAAAAGGTAACAAAAGTATAAGTATATTTTGGTTCATTTGTTGTGAAAGAATGATAAAGGTATAGACATATTTTAGTATGTACAAATAACAAAGTTACAAAAATAATTAGGCTTGAGTATGGTTTAGGTCCTCTAATTTTTTTTAAGATTCGATTTGGGTCTCTAAAAAAATACTTTTTTGGGTTTTGGCCCAAATATATTATAAATATTTGATTTTAATCCCTAAAATATTATTATAAATGATTTGGTTTTATTGTTATTAGTGAGATTTTATTAACGATTAATATGACTAATAAAGTGTTACATCAATTATATCATGTGAGCAAAATAAAAATATCTAACATATAACTGTGCCCAAACCCAACCCATAACTCGTTCTTTGACCCGAATTGGAATCGTGTGTGGATTATCATTTGAGAAAAAATTCGGGTTAAATGGCAAGTTATGAGTTAATTTATGTTTGATTATGAGTTGAGTTAATTTATTCTGGTGGGTGGGACCATTATACATTGCAAAGTTGAGTTACTGTCCGGAGGAATCGGCTTTCTGGTATTTTCAAGCCTAGTTTAATTCTGTTTGTCCACTCTAGCTTGGTACAGATATATACATGCTAAGAATGGTTAATTGTTTAATTACCATGGCAATCTTAAGCTTAACATCCAAGATTTCTAGCAGTAACATATATTTCTAGATTTCATGATTTTTTTTTTCAAATATTTGATTATGTAAAGATTGGTTGTAAGCACAATATAAGCAGAGTTGATGTATGTTTCCATCGTTTTTTTTTCTTTTCTTTTTTATTAAAAAAGGAAAGCAAAGGTACAAACCGTATAACTCTCCAAAAGCAGCATCTTATATTTAATCTGTATTGTCCTTGTCCTTATCTCTTTGCTGTTCCTTTATTCACCAACAATGAATCAGTACTTTATGACAGCCAAATTTCATGATAGTTATGGGAAAACTGCTATTAATTTGAATACTACAGAACTTGGAAACATAACATGTACTACAAGCGAAGATTGAATGGTAAATCTATCATTCATTTAAAGGAATTAAATATTTTAAATGGATATTTCAAGTCTTTGATACAGATTAATTGAAATGTGCAAGTTAAAGAACTTTAACTCATCTTAAAAAAAACTGTTTGATAGCTTTAACTTTATCTGGATTTTTTGGTATGAGTCATAGTTGAGTTTAATCTTCATTCATTCAAAACGTCTTTAACAAGTAACTAGTATACGAAGCTCCGTTTAGTAACTAACAACAACGACAATAGCAAAGCCTTATCTCAATACGTTGGGTTGGCTACATGGATCAAGTGACACCATAGTATCCTATCAATGACTTTGTTTTCATGCAGATCATTAACCTCTAAATCTTTTATAATAATCTCCACTATAGCTTTTCTAGGTCTCTCCCAACCTCTAACTAATGAGTTACCCACCATTTGATCTATTCTCCATACTGAGGTTTCTACTAGTCTTCTCCTCACATGTCCAAACAAGCTAAGATGAGATTCTACCATCTTTTCTACTATAGGTGTTACCCTGATCTTCTCCCTAATGTAATTGTCCCTAATCATATCTTGTCTAGTGTATCCACTCATCTAACGCAACATCCTCATTTCTACAACATTAAGTTTATTCTCTTACTGGCTTTTTACTGTCCAACACTCAGTCCCCCAGTATAACATTACTAGTCGTACATCTATGCGGTAAAAATTTCTCTTAAGCTTGAGTGACACTTTTCTATCACACAAAACTCCTGAAGTACTCCTCTATTTCATCTACCTAGTTTGGATCTTATGATTAACATCACTCTCTATCTCTCCATCATTTTGGATAATGGAGTCAAGGTACTCGAACCTTGCGACATGTGGTATAAGATCATATCCAATTTTCGTCTCTACATTTGGACTTGTGCATCTCTTACTAAACCTGCATTTCATATATTCGGTCATACTTCTACATATACGAAGACCGTGTGTTTCCAGCGCTTGTCTCCATAGTTCTAACTTTCCATTTAACTCTTCTCTCGACTCTCCCACTAAAACAATGTCATCTGCAAAAAGCATGAATTGGGGCACAGGGTCTTGAATGTGTTCAGTAAGGGCATCCAAGACCAAGGTGAAAAGATAGAGACTCAGAATTGACCCTTGATGTAGACCGTGGTGATGGGGAAGTCCTCTGTCGTTCCACCTTATGTTCTTACTCTAGTTGTGACTCTGTCATGCAATAGATAGATCACCTCTATGGTAGAACTCTCAGGCATAAAGCCAAAATTGATTTTCTATGATGTGAGTCTTCTGTCACAATCTCTGCTCACTTGCACTTTTCCATAATTTCATAGTGTGACTCATAATCTTAATCCCTTTGTAGTTTGCACAATTTTGTATATACATATGTAGGTTATTCTCTCCCATAATTTTTAATAACTAAATCGCAACTAATTTACAACTGTTATAATAAGAAACTGTAATTAACTAACTAATCAACAAACTAACACTCTAATAGTGTTTGATAATGTTTTAGGCAGAATTGAATAGTACCTCTGCTTTAATGAGGGTGGCTTAATTAGTTCAATTTAACTGATGTGATTTTGGATGTTATTCATTCAGGCTTGTCCAGCACAAAAACTTTGAATTACTAGTTTGGAAATGTGTAACTTTGGTGGAAATTGTATTTTTAATTTATTTCTGAAATGCTAATTTATTATTTTCTGTCAAGTCAAAGCAAAGAATATCTTCTTAAAAGTTTCTTTGTAAAACAGATGTTCATGTCTTTGAAGTTCCTTGCTTAGTATCGGTTGATTAAGGAATATATTGGTAACAATGCAATATTTGCTAAGTGTTGCTGTCAAATACGTGCTCCAATCCTTTTTAATGCAGCATGTTTAAAGCATTGAGTTCTCACCAGAAAGATTAATACCTTAGAGAAGTTTTCAAATGAAAGTGTGAACTTGAGACAAATTTGCAAAGCCAGTAAATATATTGGTTTGCATGCATAAGTTTATTTTGGTTTTTTTCTTGGAAAAGATGGTTCACAACATTTACCAAATCACCTATTGACCCGTGCTTCCTTGTGACCCGTGGATAACTTTTGATCTGCTTCAGTTACTTACAGATCTGTAATTGAAAAATCAACAACAATTTCTGATCTGAATTTGAATTGAATTTTCTATATCCTGTCATGGCTTTTAACCATTTTCATTTCCTGGCAAATATGATATCAGAAAATCTCATCCTGAACTAATAAAGCATATGCTACCCTCATTTTCAAGAGACTCTAGAGCTTTATATATATATTGTTAATTTATTATGATTAGAAGTGAAAGAAACAGTACATACACAATTTGCAATGGTGGCTCCCATTCCATTGGCTGAATTGGATGAAAGAAGAGAACACCACCATAAGCGTGAGCCAAATTCCGGCCATATCCCATATCCTCAACATTGAGATTTAGTTGGAGTGGATTTATTTGGTACCCTTCCAACTGCTAATTATGGCAATCATATATGTAAATAAACTGCACTCTTAACTCCAAACCAAAAAGGACGAACCTTATTTATCAAAGGATTCAATGCTTTGGTGGCCTGCCATACCAGCATAAAAGATTGAAATTCAAGTTGTCCAAAATCTACTAAGTAATTTATATGAAAGCAACACAAAATTACAATATCATTCAGCTTGACCAAGTTGTTTAGGTAATTCAAACTAATCCTTGGATACTCAAATCATGGAGGTCGAAGGTTCAAAGCTCAGGACAATTGGTTTGGTTCTTATCAGGCTACCCGAATCGCGCGCCTTCTAGTTTAAGAGCCATATTATTGAGGAATCCATATTCATAGTTCTGCTATCTTGTTGGCTGAAGTTAAGATCAAAAAATCGAAATCAAAGTTAGGAAGACATGTCCTGAGGGGTTGAGCAGATTCAATGCTTTGGTGACCTGCAATATCAGCCCAAAAGATTGATACCTGCAACTCAAACAAAGATGTAGCCCTACCATTCCCATACACATCTCATGAAACTAAAACTTGGTCTTGTCCTCTTCTTCCAAATAGTGGCCCCTGCAATCAGAATAAGCTTTCTAGCTAGCATTGTGTCTCAAGCTCGTTGTTGTTTCCTTTTACTCCTCTTCCCTTGATCTCCAATATGATGTGACAGAATCATATTGTGCTCCTAGTTGCAAGCAAAATGGCGATGTCAATTGTCATGGTTTGGCAATGACCCTGATTAGTTGGTAGGAGTGTTATTGCAAGCAAGTGATGAATTCTTAAATGAAGTGTTATTATAGTTCAGTTATTATAATAAAATTTAAAATACTATGATTATTTTTCTTCAAACGGATAAACTGATTCTTTAAATCATTTTGTAACTTTTGAATAACCATATTCCCATTGATACTTATCTAACAAAAAATTCCCATACAATAATGATATACTTGTATATATTTTATATTATTTTAATTTTAAATTATATACATAATAAGCAATCTACTTTTATTGCTATTTCATTAATTAAGAAACATGAGTCATATGCAAAATTCAAATAAAAAACGAAGAATGCCCAGTTTCATTTCAATCACCTATTTATCTATTTATAATATATAAAATTTGATGCAAACACTCTCCATTATGCCACATCAAATTACTTGTCAAGACAACTTCTTAATGAAGCACTATTCTTAAAACCCAATTCAAGTTAGTTTGTGTAACACCCTACTTTCAGCCTACACTATCATCGTAATGCTGATTATAGAGTTGTTATCTGCCTCGGTTGGGTTACATCTAGCCCCTGCTTTTAGCTTGACAAATATTTCTTACTCGAAAATACGGACCGTTTTGAAGTTTTTTCCTTTTTCTTACCAATTTGTAAACTTAAAGCCATACGATTCAAGGAAAAATACATGGATACGAGCGATAGAGTCTTCTCAAACTTAAGCACTACTACTCTAGGAAATAGATATCCAGAACATTTCATAACGTACATATATATACAGTCATTTGGTCTGAAATACAATTACCAAGTTGAATAATACTATACCTTACATCTATTACACATAGTCATCAACGGCCTGACTAGACCGTGTGACTGTTACACTTTACATGTCACTAATCATTGCCATGTGTGGTTATCGAATGGTGATGCCTGCTGCTCCTCCGCGATCTCTCGGCTCGGGGACTTCCTGCTACATGATGAGGCCTTGTCCTCGCAGCATGCCACTGGTTCCTGCCTGGAATCATAACGAAGTGGGGGTGAGAACATGTTGTTCTCAGTCGGGTCCCTCGGGCGTACTTACTCGTTTCTTTACTCCAATTATGATTCTGCCGCTATGTTGTCTTTAGGTGGCATAGTTATACTAAAATCCCTACTTGTTATTATCCATACTAGTCCTGAGCAGCTTTAGCTAAATTACTAGGTGATCGTAGGAAAATCTAATATTGTCTAGCCTAATTATAGGTTCTCGTGCTTTCTAATCCTGATGCCAGGGCATTGCGATACTGCTTCGCATGCCCGCATACTTAACCTCGTAGCGTCCTTAGCTCTTAACCATACGTACACATACATATAGCATTTACCACATAGGATTTCATGCATGTCTGGGGTATGATTCTCTTACGCGCCGTAGCAACGTCCTTCTCGTTACTTGTAGCCCGTCTTGTCTCCTATGTAGTCCGTGGGACTTTCATCCCCTTGCGACTACAACCTACTGTTATCTCTATATCGTGCCGATCCAGGTAGCATTTAGCCCTGGGGGATACTCCGCATTTGGCTGACGGTGGGACAACCATCCTACGTGTAGAATGGTGAGGGGGTCACTAACTCTAGGAGGGGGTTCGGTTTGTCCACATCTCGGGGGGAGAATCACTCGTTCTCTCATTGGTCCACTACTCGGGTGATAATCACTCTCTTTCTCTCTTGCTTTAGTCTTCCCATAATCGTTCTATCCTTTCCTTCTTTTCGTTCGTTTCTTTCCTTACTTTGCTCGTGTACTGGGTCGTTGCCCGCGCTCAAGTCTAAGCCTGCATTTCGTTATCATAAAACCAGTCCTTCTTGCGAGATTGGCAAAGGGCTTGTCATGCTTGACGTGCCAAGAGATAGGGATTTCCTATAATATAACTAGGTCATTTCTTCAAGGTGTGTCCAGACCCTTTGTGGCCAGAACCTTCTTAAGAACTTACTCTTTCCCTATGTCCATTCTTTATCTTAATAACATTAAGTGGCTTTCACTTCTAGTTATTTACAGTCGTCCTAAGTGTAACATCCCGAATCCTTCTTGTCTGGAAAGCCCATCAGCTACGCCACCGAGAGCGGTCAAGAGACGTTAAGAAAGCGAGGGTGGGGGATTAAACCTCCAAACCCTCAGGGATTTAGGGATGAGGGTTAGGTTTCGTTGTCCTGTAAATTTTCCAGAGCCCTCGGGCGAGTTAATGTAACATCCCAGTTTTCCCTTAGCAAAGATTTCGCATAATAAGTTCGGTTGCAAACTCTTTAGAGGTTGGAAGCGTAAATTACAGGTGTCCGTCAAGCACCGGGACGCTTGTTGTAACGTCTCGATTTTTCTTAGAGAAATAATTGTACACATAAATACCAAATTAATTTCTAATTATGATTAGAGAATAAAAATGGGAAATTATTAGGTAGAATATCCCTAGGAAATAAAACGTGTC
>QANU01004223.1:0-12673 GCA_003254905.1 Nissolia schottii
CTATATTTTTAATTTTACCTTAAATAGCATTTTAAATTGGGGGAAAAAGTCGGGTTGTTACACTTAACATAATCAAATGCAAAATTACTTTGAATATCATAAACAAATCACACTATCCAATGTCTTGTCCATCAAGGAAATTATCTTTATTCGCACAATGGTCTGTGGATTAGTTTAAGGTGAGTGTTTCGCTCATTGTCACCATTGAACGACCAAAATTTAAATTTGTTACCTGTCTCACCATTCAATATAAAAGTATGGTCATGCAAGGATCACAGAAGGACTTTCAAGGGTTGTAATAGGGCCAGGCTATAAGAAAAATTGGTTTTTCTGGATATGCAAATATTAATCAAAAGAGCATTGTTTAACCAACTCCTATTGTCACCTGTTCTTCTTTGACATTTTCTTCTTTTCCTCTTTTTCTTTTTCTCAATTGCTTTTCTTTTTCTTTTGTTTTTGTGATTGAGAAAAATATTTTTCTTCCTTCTTGCTTCTGTTCTTTTTGATTGAAACTTTGTTGGCTCCTCCCCACCATTACTTTTCCTTATCTCCCCCTGACTTGGATCTTTGCACATAATCCATAGTGAATGCTCTCTTAATTCTGGATTTTAAGGGAGATCATTGTTTTTCTTTTTAAGGCTTAGGGATTATGAAACAACCAATAAATTTCTCATGTTAGGCTCAAAAGGGGTATCAAAGGATATTCCTAATCAAAGGTCGGTTTTATTTGGCCAAGTGGGTTAAATTCTAATGAACAGAATGCCTTGATCATTTCCTATTATGTCCATACAATTATTAAAAGCAGAGACTCAAACAAATTCAATTGTCCAAAAACAATGGTGATTTTCTCTTTCTCACTTAGTGTTTAGGCTCACTTCACATGGCTAGGGTTGTATTTTCCTTGATTTAAAAACATCTTCAAGGTTATGTTCATGCAAACAAGTAAAAATGTATCTTGACATGTTTATGGTATCTATGAATGTACTCACAAAGATCTACTGATGATTCTGAAACAATTCAATTCATGATGTATTTCGTTCATGCATCAAATCCCAAGTAAAATAAACTAGTACTCAATATTGTTTTCAAACAAACAAGTCTTTAAGCACACATTAAGCTAATTAAAGAAAATTAAGATGCTAGAAAATTAAAAATGCTCCCTGTTTATGGTGAATGAGTTTCCTTGATGTAGCCTCCTTGCAGTTGTTGGCTACTTTTGTTTTGAGGATATAGAGGCTCATTTTCTCCGAAGAATCATGCTCTTCTTCCTCTTTGTTTGTCCCAAATTGATTATCTCTTTCTACAATGCTTTGGAAGGTCTTTCTTGTTGCTTTGAGGCCTGCAAAATAATCAAAAATCGCCTTTCCCAAGGACTTACATAGCAAACATTAGAGAATCATATGATCAAACTCAAGAGATAATGTTTTTATTTTGAATCCTTTGCAGACAAAATTTCCTACATTTGAGGACAAAATTTCCCGATTAAGTGTGGTCAGAAGTTCCCACTATTGTGGTCAGAAATTCCCACAATGTTTCAAATTCAAAATAAAACATATGTTCTTTTTATTTTGCGACTTTGATCATCATAAGGTGCTTTAGAAAGATTCCATGTTTCAAAACTTTCCATTTCTAAACAGCTAAGAATCTTCCTTTCAAATTAAATAATGTGCACCTTTCTCAGACAATTGTTTGAAAGGTTTTAAAATCAGTCATTAGGTTTAGAATCAAAGTGCTTCAAGTTTAGCGTTGGTGAAAAAGATAAGCACTTTCGAATTGCAAACCCAATTACATGATTTAGATAACCTTTAATTCTTTTTCACCATGTTTTATAAAAACATATTCTAACACCTTAAAATTAATAAACTTTAAAATTAATAAACTACTAAAATGAAAAACTCACAAACATTGGGTTGCCTCCCAGGAAGCGCTTGTTTTACGTCGTTAGCTCGACGCCTTTTTCTTTTCAGTTCTCTTCTTCATCTTGCAGTCCCTTCCCTCGACAGGACTCTTTTGGATTGAGTTCCGTGTTGACCGTGATTCTTCATTTTCTCAGCTCTGCCACATCAGTTGCTAACTGCCCTAGTTGTATCTCCAAACTTCTTATGGAGGCTTCACTGTTCCTTTGATTTGCCATTGATTGCTGCATGAACTGGTTATATGTTTCCTCCAGTTTGGAATTTTGATACACCGGTTATTGATTTTGAAATGGTCTAGGTGGTTGGTACGGCGGTTGAGGAACTTTTTTATATGAGGGTCCTGCTTCCTGCCTCCATAGCTGTTGAAAGTTTTGTTGATTCGGCCCTCTTTGGAAGGGCCTTGGCTGGTTGTCAAGGAAGTTGACTTCTGCTTCCCTGAAATGACAATTAATAGACAGGTGGTCACTGAACAAATATCGCATTGGAATACCTGCTGCCTTTTTGCATCGCGAGCTTCTCTGAGTTGTTTCGGCAGCTCGTTTAGGGCCTTCTTCACCTCGTCTATTTGTTGTTGAAGTTGCTTGTTCTGGGATAAAATGGCATCATTCTTGTAACATCCCGAATTTTCCCCTTACGAGAATTTCGCAAAAATTCTAATTTTTTGCTTAATTAAAAGCACATTAGATGCGATTATTTGGACTGAAAAAATTATTTAGAACATTAATTGCTTCCAAACGCCAGTCAAGTAATTGTTTCTTGATCTCGCAGAATGCCACGAGGTCCGTGCCAAATTTTGACAAAAATCAGAATTTCGGTAGACACTTAAGGTATCTGCGGAAATTACCCTCTAGGCAATAAATTCACGAATACCTTAACCGGACATACCTCTATGATCCGTGAAATTAGTAGATCACGGATATGTGTTCGGAATATTTTTAGGATATCCGAATACGAGCGAAAAATGACAAAACGCGATCAAACATGATCGCGAAATAAATTGACCTGGTTTGGGAATTAATTCCCACGTCAGTGAAAGAAAAAAATAAAGAAAAGGACAAAAGGGGAAGGAAATAAAAGGGTGAAGGGTAAAAGGGGAAAATAAAATTTAGGATATAAAGGGAAATAAAAATTAAAGGAAGGGAAAAAGGGTAATTAGGCATAAAAGGATAATTTTGAAAAAAAAAAAGGAAAAAGAAATGAAAAAGCAATGGCTTCTCAGGGAAGCCAAAGCCACCCCCTGATGCCTATAAATGCACGGCGTCAGAAGCCATTTTTCTTAAGTTTTAGACTGCTATGCTGTTACTCTGTCCGTTTGTGTGCGCGACGATCACTCCATCGGACTCAGGAAAAATAGTAGGATCATCCTAAAGCTCTCAGGAGTCGTTTTTGACAACTTCCTATTGCGCCTGAAAAGTGGGTAACCCTAAGCCCACCGTCTATTTGGATTTATATATGATTTTATATGTGTATTTTGGAGTATCTGATTTAGAAAAACATTATGTGAAAGTGGAGAGGTTAAGTTGTGAGAATGATTTGGAGTAGTTCCAGTGTTAGGAAAATTTAACTGTACTGATTGGAACCCAGAAAATGTACTGTTTTGGCAAAGTTACAGTGAAGCCTCGGAGAGCTTTTACAAACTGGAGATTTTTAGCTTTCAATCGAATGAAAGAAGGCTGTATTTGAATGAAGGAATTTTTCGGCTTTCAATCAAATGAAATGAGCTTTCAATCGAATGAAAGAACTCGCAGGGTTTCATTCGAATGCACCTCTAGTCATTCGAATGAATCTGAAGCACTTGAGATTTTAACTTTTCTACATGTTCCAACGAGTATAGAAACTTAGATCATTGTATAGGATTAGAGTTGTTGATGTATGATGTGATTAGATATAACTGTTGATGAATGATGTGATTATGTGATTATGGGTTTTGGTAAATCATGCATCATGAGGATAGATCACTAGAGGATTGTTGTTTAATGAATAAAAGGTAATGAATGACAGATGATAGTGAAATGTAGGAACAAGAACATGATGAGAAAAGATAAATGTGCATATGAGAGAAAAGAAAGATGATATGCATGGCATGTGATAGCAAGATAAATGGATTATGATGTGATGAGTATGTGTATGATATGGTCCGCTTCCGGCTTAGCCAAGAGGGCGGCCCCTCGCCATCTAATCGGTAGGGGTGGAGTCATGTTTTCCCGGGGAACAGACAGAGAAGGCAGGTCGTACACCACCAGGGGACGACGGTCCTAAGGTGTACGAGGGAGTACTGGGACACAGGAAGAGCTATGATGAAAGATATGAGGAAAGAGATAGTATGAGAACATGCATTGAAATCCGTGCCTCATCGGCATGATGACCTATTGCATAGATACTATGAAATGTCCCGTGCCTGGCAAGCATGGTGGAAAGTTTACCGGGCAACATATGCGTGATGATCAGTGTGTCTGTCAGCATACATGTTTATGATGTGGTTATGTAACGATGGTTAGGAGTAGACAGCGTGAGAACCTAGATAAGAAAGACTAGTTCCCCTGATCACGTAGTAATATAGATAAAGCTGTTCAAGATCTTAGGCCAAGATAATAATCAGTAGGTGTTTAGTATGCATGATCACTTAGCAACCCCTGAACGGCCGGAGGATAACCGAGATAATGAACCATTATTAGTGCTAAGGAACCCCACTGAGGACCCAGTGTTCTCACCCCCACCCACTCGGTTATGGATCCAGGTGTGTAGAGCAATTGGACTGACAGTGCATGGAAGTCATGGCACAGGGATGGCAGTGGCATTTGGATGGCATATGTTTTGTATTATGTATTAGGACTTAGATACATTTTGTGTACATATGTATTATTATGACTATGTGTACTGATGTTGGACCCTGGTTATATTTATATATACATACATATATATATATATGCACATATACTCTTTATGTTCTGCTTCAGTTACCCCTAACTTATAGCGACTGTTGTTATATATTTTCTAAATCACGCACGGCTCCTAGTTTACAAACTGATACTGTAAAAGGATGATTTTCAAATTTGTCCATATTTTCATATACGAGATATTTGAAAAGGTAAAAATACGGGCTAAAAGTAACACGACACAACGAATAACAACCCTGTGAGCATTGTTTGCTACCATGGAAGTAGGCAGTTAGCAGGGGTGTTACAATTTGCCCCTAATTCAAGCAAACCTCCTTTCTTGGGTCCTCTGTGCTACTGGCCTTGTTGATCCGTCAAGGCCATAAAATCAATGATGGAAATGGCTTCCTCCAGTGTTTTGGACATTATCTGTCCACCGGCTGCTGCATCCAGCATAAGTTTGTGTTGTTGTTGGAGTCCATTGCGAAAGATGTGTATCTGTGTTTTGGCATCAAACTCGTGATTTGGACATCTCCGCAGCATGGATTTGTATCTATCCCAGGCCTCACAGAGGCTTTCTCCAGGTGCCTACACAAAAGTGGAAATGGTAGTTTTTAAATCCATATATTTCGACTGAGAAAAATACCTGGCACAGAATTTCTCTTCCAACTAATCCCAGTTTGACAAGGCATGTTGTGGTTGATCCAGTAACCACTCTTTAGCTTTTCCAATCAAAGTCAGGGGAAACATCCTTAGAAAAATGGCTTCTTCATCGGCTTCGGACATTCCCGCGGTGCCACAGAGTTCATAGAATTTTGTAAGATGAGCATAAGGATCCTCATGATCCAGACCTGCAAATGGGTTAGCATACATCAATTGAACTAAACCAGGTTGCATCTGAGGTAACCTGTGTGTCCCAGTAATCCGGCTCATCTTTATTATGTTTCTAGGGGTAAAATTGACAAAACCCCTATTGTTACTGGCTCCTGTATTGTCACCAGCTCCAGTGTTGTCATCAGCTCCAGTATTGTCAGCTATTGTTTCTGGTTGGGTGCTTTCTGAAGATGAAGATGTTCCTTGATATTCTTGTATTTGTTTGGCTAGTTTTTTCCTTGTTTTACTGTTGAGTTTCCGAGTAGTGCCTTCAATTTCAGGGTCAAATAAAAGTTGATCTTTTGAAGCTTTACCTTGCAAGAGCTAAGGAAAATTTACACTAGCCAATAAGATTAGAACAAGATAGTTCACAAAATAATGAAATAAGAACTATACAACATTTTCTTATTATAAAGAATCATTATTTCATTTATTGCCCGCCACCAGTTCTTAACATGTTCATTACTTTCGCGCCTGAAAAGATCACAGGTTTCCTTTGTTAAACTGTCACTTTCGCACACAAGCTTAACAAAGTACGTCAGCGCTATTCCAGATGTTAAAACGGCTAATCCTTTATTCCAGTTACGGCATTAAGAATTAGATGAAATGATTTAGATCCGACTCTAATGATTGTAACTTTCGTTCACAACGTTTAAGTCTAGAATCTAGCTTAGCATAGCAATATTGATCTTAACTTGGTTACAACTTAATTAGTATAACTTTCGTTCATACAAATAAGTCCCAAATCAAGAATAAAAAACTAAACAAAGACCAGCATTAAGTATAAAATCATTCAAGCGAATCATAAGAAACTGAATAATTCATATGCAAAAGTACATGGATACAATCATACTACAATATTCATCAAAATCCCAACAACAAGAGGATTAGAAATCCATCTTACAAGAGAATCTCAGAGGCAAGGTTTGGACGCTTACCTTGACACGTTATCACGCTATCATGACAGCGGCTCGCCGAGCTTCTTCGATCTTCTAGCTCCTTCACCGGCCTCCTCTTTGTTGCTAAACTAACCTAAGCTTTGAAGTACAAAAGAAATGGAAGAAGAATGGATTCTTGAAGGGGGGAGGGATGTCTTCAATGAATGCCTCGGGTCCTCTATTTATCGGCAATTTCTGATGGTCATCGCTTAGCGGTTTGGGTACCACCGCTGAGCGATTTGGTCTTTATCGCTGAGCGAACAGGCTTTACCGCTGAGCGGTTGGTCAATTCCGGCGGCTGCTCGGCTGGCATAATTAATGCGGTGGCGGCTTGCAAGGGCGGCGCCTACTTTGTCAGGGCGGTGCCGCAATCCAAGGTGGCTCCAGCTGGCGTATTAAATGCGGCGGCTGCAAGTTGCTCCGGCGGCAGCACCGCTGAGCGGCCATAGTGCACCTCTCAGCGGCGGTTTGTCCTCTTGTGCGCTGAGCGAACTTGTCCTCCCGCTGAGCGATCCATGCCTGTTTTCATCCTTTAGCTTCTTTTCCACTTTTGCCCTTTGCTCCATTCTTTTATGGGATTCCTCTTCATTTAATTATGTTTGCATCCATCTTTCAAAATATATTATAAACCTACAAAAATGGGGATTTAAGTTAGATAATTCTTTAAAACATGAGCGAAAAAGTGCCATTTTAATAGTTGAGAATTGCGTAAATTGGGCACTTATCAGTGGGCCCCACACCTGCATTGACCACGTGATTGAATCAGATTCCAAGGGAAAATAATGAAAAATTCAATTACTATTCATTGATGTGACCCTTGAATTATCTTTTGACTTTATTAATTATTAAAGAAAATAAAAAAGGGCCTTTTGGTAATTTTGGCAAGGGGCAAAAGGGTAATTCTAGGGGGCAGATTCTTGGCTATAAATAGCCCCTCCCATTCAGAATTTTTCACCAAAAATTGCAAGATTACTGAAATGTAACTCAGGATAGCAACCTAAGAGGGGGGTGAATTAGGTTTTACTTGTTTTTCACCGATTTTGGTTCTTTGAAAGGTTTGAAACCCTAATCCCCAATTTTAGAACAAGACCCAGCAATTAACCAAGTAATTGATAATGTTAAATGCAGCGGAAATTGTAAATTGCTGAATGTAAAGAGTGTAGGGATAAGAAAGATCACACCAGAGAATTTATCCTGGTTCACCTTCACAACCCGAAGGATACGTCCAGTCCTTTGTTCTGATTCAGGGATTTTTCCACTATGTAAACTTGTGTTGTGTACAACCTCACACCCGAGGCACTTACACCGACAACTATAAGAGAACACAACCGTTCTCCTGGTTACACAATGTCTTCACCGAACCCTACGGTGATGATCAGAACACTACACCGAAAACCACGGTGTTTATAATAACCAATTGAATTTGAAGAAGATTTGTACAATGGCTTTGTAACAATCCTAAACTCAGGGAAGGATAATCCTGAATAGAAAGCACTCAAAGATATGAAAGTTAAGGCTCAATGCTTTTCTGAGTTAGGATTGAAAAAGACTTTGAAAATTATGATCAGAACTTTGATCAGAACATGTGAAACTTGTAAGAATCAATGAGAGAATGAAGTTCTGATTGTGTGTCTTAGGTTCTGCACGAATTCTGCAATATATAGGCAATGGTGCCTGTTCATGAACCAATGCCAAAGCATATGATGCAAAACAACGCATTGTTTCATGAAAAAACACACCCATTCGAGCATGTAATCGATTAACCAAAGGCTGTAATCGATTACACACAAGAAACGGCCATATTTTCAAATTTCAAAATGTGGTAATCGATTACTGTGGGTTGGTAATCGATTACTCAATTCAAAACTTGAATAATTTTGAATTCAAAGTGTTGGTAATCGATTACACAAGCATGGTAATCGATTAACCATGCAAAACCCGAGTTTAAGTGTTAAAACCCTTTGAAAAATGTTGCCAAATGCTTCTAGGGTTTTAAGAAAAAATGTTAGACATGTTTGTGATGAAAAACTTTGAGCCATTAACCTTAATATATTAACATGTGCTAACTATTGACTCTAGGGTTAAAATCTTGAACCTTTATAGATGTGCAGCTTGAGCTTGAGATTCTTTAATCTTGTTTGAGTCTTCCCTTGAGTCTTCCCTTTTTCTGCTTTTTGTTGGTGTTGTTGTCGTCATCAAAACCACGCCATCAATGGTCAGAGGAAGAGTCTTCTTCACATGAAACGCTGCCCAAAAATAGTTCAGTTCGGAAACTCTATTGGAACACTGCTGAAATCAGGAGACCGGTTCAGGAGGCTATTCACCCAAGGATCCCACATCTCTTCTACCCTCTCCAGCCTTCTTTGCAGCCCAAGAAAGTGGGTAAACTTGGTTTGCTCATCTCCTTGAAGCTTGTGTTTGTTTATGTTTGATTTTGATGATTATGTAAACTATGATGAATTATGTTAAAAATGTTATGCTAGGACATAGGAGTGATTCTGAAGGGTCTTGTGACCTGGACTAGATAGGATTTTAATGGTTGGAAAATGTGTGAAAACCTAAAGAAGGATCCGTGGACAAGGGGAAAGAAAGCAAGAAAAGCAAAGATGCAGGTTACATCTCGCCTAGGTACCGCTGAGTGGCCTCATGAGCCGCTGAGCGGACTCATGAACTGCTGAGCAGAACTGGACTCTGCTGAGCGAAGGGAACAGAAAACAATTTTTGACATGTGGACTCAAGGGCACCGAGCGGCCACCAGGCACCGCTGAGCGGCCTAGGGCTGAAACTTGAGGATAAGGTTGGAAAATATTTCTGAAGAGTGAAAACCTTCAGGGATCGCTGAGCAGACCTCTGGCACCGCTGAGCGGCCTGAAGTGGGATTTGAAAAGTGTGTTGGAAAAGGATCAGGGACCGCTGAGCAGACTACAGGGGCGCTAAGCGGCCTGAGACTTAGTTATTTTTACGAAAATAAGATTTATGAAAGTTGTCCTGGGCACACATTTCCCACACTTATTAAGCGGACTGATATGCATGAAGTATGTTTATGATGATGTATGTGGAACATTGCATGTAGATGATTTATGAGTAGAAGGATTATAATGCCATGCATCATGCGGACAGGGTTGTCACGTAAGTGTTAGGACGACCTTAGAGAACTAGAGGTTAACCACCTAATATGTAAAGATTATAATTGAACACTAGGGAATGAGTATGTAGTTATATGATAGGATTCCTTTCTGTTGGTACGTCTACGGACACGCCCCTCACCAGTCCCAAAAGGGTGGACCGATCAATGAGGTTAATGGCATGATGATGAGATATGATGATGAGCTATGATGAGATATAATGAGATATGATGATGAGATATGAGTCCTCACTTGGTTACGTCAAAAGGGTACGGACCTCCACCTCCCTACTTGTAGGAAGGGTAGCCCACTTGATTGGCGATGATGGTCACAGACCCCATCGGTGGATAGCAACCACTCTGGTGTGAGTGCAGCCGGGTCATCGTCAAGCTGGGAACAGAAGTAGTTGTAGCTGTAGGCCACAGCTACATGGGCGGGGGACCAATGTACGAAGAAGGACACTAACTCGGGTGAGCCGGTATGCGTAAGAGATCCCCATGTTCCCCAAGTATGAGTATATGATGAATGAGTTACATGATTATATGATGAATAAGTTTATGATGCATAAGTGTATGATAATGTATGTAAGTCTATGTAGTCGTCAAGAGGACGCTCGAGACGGCCTATGTATGTACACGAAGTAAAGATAATGAGCACGAGAACGTAGCTAAGAAAGATTAGATCCCCCAGTCACATAGTAAAGTAGATAAAGCCGTTCAGGACTTTAGGCCAGATAATAATCAGTAGGATGTTAGTATACATGTAAACATAGAGATTTCCTGAGCGGCCTGGTTCATAAGTGAGTAAAGAAGTAACCCCACGCCAAGGTTAACCACTGTGGACGACTGTTCTCACCCCCACTCGCTTATGCTTCTAGGAGCAGGCAAAGATTATAAGAGCCATGAGGAGCCCTATGAGGAGCCGCATGAGGAGCAGTAGAGGACCGAGGACCGAGGACCGAGGACCAGCCAGTTTATCTGGACACTGGATGGACATTTTGGATATGTAGTTAGACATGTATTTTGATGTATGTATATGACACTTGTATGTACCTTATTATACTACACTACTGTTGAGGTAAATGTTTGTGATGGACCACGTTTATTTATGTAAATATTTATGAATGAATATCAGTCGTAAGCCCTGAGCTCTATCGCTTGTATTATATGTTTTGATTCATACGCGGCTCATATTTTGTAAATAAAGTAACAAGTAGAAAAGTTTTAAATTGGTCCATATTTTCCTTAATCTGGTATTTTTGAACGATAATAAAGGACTATGAGTAATCCCACCAAGCAAGCAACAACCTAGTGAGCATTGCGTACTACTCGAGGGTATGCAGTTAGCTAGGGTGTTACAGTTGGTATCAGAGCAGTTTAGTCCTACGTGAGCCTATGGACTGAGCTGCACTATGCTTCCGGGCGTGACTAATGGTGTAGGTCTTTGCTAAGTGGTATGTGCTAAGTCCATGTGTACCCTCCTTTCTTGAGACTAATCAACTCGAAATTGCGCAGGTACAACAGATTAGGCATGCCGCCTCGTAGAGATTATACACAGCGGACGATGGAGCCGGCATAATTTGTCGGCATCCTTCGTGAAATGGCCCAAGCCACTCAGGCTCAAGTCCAAGCCACTCAAGCCCAAGCACAGGCAACGAATCAGATGGCAGCAACTGCCATGCATCGGAATCCGGCCCCAACAGCTGAAGAGGTAGAAGCAAAAAAGTTTGCTGAATTTCGAAGAGAAAACCCCCCGACCTTTGAAGGGTTGATGGACCCAGAACTCCTCCATAATTGGATAACAGAAATGGAGCAAGTTTTTAAGGACGTCCCCTGTACAGAGGTGCAGAAAGCCCGATTCGCTACAAGGAAGCTGCGAGGGGCGGCCAGAACCTGGTGGAACTCCACCAGACCTCTTCTAGAGCAGCAGGGAGGTCCCGTCACATGGGATCGATTTACCACTGCGTTCTTGAACAAGTATTTCCCTAAGGGGCTCAGGGATCAGAAAGAAGCTGAGTTTCTGGAGCTGCAATAGGGGGATATGACAGTGGCAGAATACATGTCCACCTTTGAGAGACTGTGCCGTTATTCCTCTACACATCAGCTGCACCCTAATGAAGCGTGCAAATGCGAAAAGTTTAAGAGGGGGCTGAAGGAAGAGTTGCAGATGGCCATTAACCATTGGGATATCCAGGGTTATGCCCTCTGGTTAGTAAGTGTATGACGCTAGAGGAGTCGGCCAGAAATTTGGCCAGGGCTAGGACCGCCAGGAACAAGAGGAACATGGAGGAGCAAGGTGTTACCAAGTGGCTTCAAATACACAAGAGGGGGGTGAACTGGGTATGTAGATTATTTTTAAAATCTTTGCTTTGTTGTCAATAAACCACCAAGTTTTAATGCAAATTATCAATGAGTAAAGATAGAAGCAATCTTGAGCATAAACAAAATAAGGAGTTAAGGGATAGAGAAGATGCAAACTCAATTTATCCTGGTTCAACCACCCTTGTGATCTACCTCCAGTCCCCAAGCAATCCGCTCAAGATTTTTCACTATTCTTCAAGCTTGAATCTTAGGTGCTTGACAACCTTTACAACATGAGCACTCTACTTGAGCCTCAAACAATTTCCCTTAGGGATCACACCCTAATCACTTGAGAGGGATACCTTATAACAACCCGACTTTTTCCTCCAATTTAAAATGCTATGTAAGGTAAAATTAAAAATATAATAATGAGGAAAAGGCAAGATAAAAGGAACTAAAATTCAAATATTAATTTTATTTCTGTAATATTAATTAAAAATAACTCTTTGACGATCTCGTGACGTCCGGTGGCGTTCGGATCGAAATTAGGGTTTTACTGTAATTTCTTTACGACTCATAGGAGTCTGTAAAATATATTAATATGAAAATAAATTAAGAATATGTCAAGTAATATTTTAGAATTAA
>QANU01004223.1:12901-30355 GCA_003254905.1 Nissolia schottii
TCCAAAACCCTAAATCTCCATAACCTAGGGTTTTATGCTTTCTTGACAAAGAAACTCAAGGAAGCTTCAAGTTCACCTTTCCATCATCCAAATCCATTTCTAAGCATCCAAGGGAGATTAAGAAGAGTTGTTGGTGAGTTTCCATCCCTTGGTACAAAGCCAAGCTTCCATAATCCTTCTTTACCCTAATTATGTGAAGTTTTCATTCTAGGTCAAGAAACCTTCAAGTAAGCAAGCAAGGCTTGGTTTCCTTTTCTACTAGCATCAAGAAGCTCTTGAGGAAGTGGGTAACCCTAGTTCCTCACCTCTTTGATGATGGATGATGTTTATGCAAGTTTGTCTATGTGTGATGATTTTGAGCTATTATGTGCATATATGTTAGAAATGATGCTAGGACTTAGAGAGAGAATTCTGAAGGGTCCTGTGACCTGGATTAGATAGGATTATTGTACTTGAATCATGTATGGAACTCAAGCAGGTGCCATGGGAGACTATGGAGCAAGGAGGAAGAAGAAAGAAAATTAGGTTTTTCATTCTCGCCAAAGCATCGCTGAGCGGCCCCTCAGGCACCGCTGAGCGACGCTGGGCTAACGTGGAAAGTAAAAAGATATTTTTAAAAGTAAGGCGGTGGAAGTCGGTGGAAGAAAAGTCGAGATAGTAAGGCCACTGAGCGATGGAGTTAGTACCGCTGAGCGGTGAAACTAGCACCGCTGAGCGATACAGCCCTCACCGCTGAGCGATTAAGCTCAAACCGCTGAGCGAGAAAGAAATCCACTGAGCGTCTGAAGCTGATAAAAGCTGATGGCACCCTCTTGAGGCTCCTAAACTAGTTCCTAATGCTATGTTATGATTGAGGATTGAACTATGTGAATGTATATGCTGTATGATGATAAATTATACCGAACATGAAACATGTGAAATCTATGCTGATCATGGTATCTTTTTATGTTGGTGTGAGTCACCTAGACCAAAGGCATGATAATTAACCATGAGATAAATAAGATGCTGAAATGAACCATAGGGAACCAGTATGCCATGCTGCAGGTACAAAAATGCTGAATTACTGCTGAACTGCTGAATATGGGCCAATGCCCCATGCTGCTGAAAATATGGCTAAATGCCACATGCTGAAAAGGGCTAAATGCCCCAATACTGAAATTGGCTATATGCCACATACTGCTGAGGCCGTGATCACGAGAGCCAGATAACAAGCCCATTTCAGTAGGTCGGATAGACATGCTGAAGATGGAAGCCCGCCACAGGTGGTGTCGAGATGGCATACCTGGAGGTGTGCGGTTACCACGCCTATGCATTGTCGTACGGGGGCAAGCTTAGGTGGGGGTACAATACCAGCCCACTGTCGAGGGGTCCTTAGGGGCACACGGCAAGTGGAAGCCCACTACAGTAAGGTCAGGACAGTGTCGGCTTATACTGAGGGTGTGAGGTTATTCCGTCATACTAGTGTCAACAGAGGACATTATTATGGTGGGAATAACACCTATGCTGTTATACTGCTGTATTCTGCTGCACTACTGTATTCTGTTATGCTGTTAAATGCTGTTACTCTGTTACATTCTGCTGGACATGTTATGCTATTCGTTCTGTTATGATGATGCTGACGATTCTGTGATATATACTCTGCTGAATTCTGCTATGTCTACACTGAATGATGTGTTGTTTATGCTGATGACTCTGCTGTGTATATTCTGCTGATTTTGTAGACTTACTTTGGATGCCTATGTGATGTATTCTGATTATTCTGGAAATGTATTTCTGCCGTTATGCCGTACCTTCAAGAGCACGCTCGAGACGGTTAAGTATATTCACGAACTGTTAATCAGCACGAGAATGTAGTAAGCAAGAATAGTTCCCATGTCACATGTTAATGCTGCTAAAGCCGTTCAGATAGGCAAGATAATAAATAGTAGGCTGATTAGTATGTATGTTCACTAGAGATCTCTGAGCGGCCTGAAGTCCGACATAATCTGATGTACGACTCAGGAACTAAGGTTATTTCCACTGAGAACCTACCGTTCTCATTCCCCACTGTTTTATGACTTCAGGTACAGAAGAGGATGAATCATATTTTGAGGATGCTGAAGAGCCGCCAGATGATCCATGAGCGGCTAGAAGATAGATAGATGGTTATGTTTTGCCAAGGGCTTACTGAGTAGCATTCCAGTAGTCCTTGTGTTTCGATGCTATATATGCTGGATTTTGTATTTGATGTTTTGATCTATGTACATATTATGTATACAGTGATATGACTTTGTATGGTGGACCACTTGGATATGTATATTGGATGTTTTAATATTTTACCGTTATACGCGTTGTTATATTGTTTATTCTGGCGCATGGCTCTATTTTAGTAATTATGCAAGATCAAATAAAAAAGTTTAAAAATTGGTCCTTATTTTCTTATGCTACTTTCAAAAGATAACTATGGACTAAGGTATTCCAACCAGGTAGACAACAACCTAGTGAGCTTTGTTTACTACGTACGGGTAAACAGTTAGCTAGGGTGTTTCATACCTCACCCTCTTTACAAGAATATGATTTGTATTTGATTAGAAACTCTCTTGAAGAGTGAATAATACAATTTGAAGGCCTATAGGTGTATGTGTATGAAACTCTCTCTCAACTTTGAAAGATGGCTCAATGATTGTAATAAATGAAGTAGAGAATGTTGGATGTTGTAGAATTAATGTTCAACCTTCAATTGATGAGTTTGGTGAGTATTTATTAAGCTCAAGGTAATCCTAGCCGTTGTGCATTTAATGCATCTTAAGTCAGCAAACAGAACTAGCCGTTTCTGACATCAGTACTCGATTCATTCGAATGGCTCATTCGAATGACTGACCTAATATAGCCGTTGGGCATTAAATGTGCCTGAGTCATTTGAATGGATCTGTGTCAATCACTCGAATGACTTGCCTGTACTGGGATCACTGAAAGTATCAAACCCTAGTCATTCGAATACTTCATTCGAGTTACCTTTGTTAGTGAGGTATTCGAATGACTTGTTCATGAGTCTTCGAGTTGACTAGTTCATGAGTCATTCGAATGACTTGTTCATCAGTCATTCGAATGAATCTAGGTTAGTCATTCGAATGTCTCTAAAGGTTTTGCTCAAACTTATTCTTTCTTTCCTTTCACTTGATTCTTTGGTTTTGTTTGAAATACTTTGAAGGCAGGAATCAATATTTTCTTTTAAGAGCCATCGAGAAAAACCATTTTGAGATTTTTGATATACACCCACCTTTAACATATTTCCTAGGTCCTAAATCTAGATCTTTTTGAGCTTCTGGACTTTAGAAACTTGCTTCTTTTGTCTTCATCAAAACTTTCTCCATGAGCATTCACAATTTTCCCCTTTTTGATGATGACAAACACTTAAGGAAAACAAAGAGATAAGTTAAGAGATAATAACCACAATTATTTTCTTTTTGTGCATTCCTTTCAAAAACTCATATGCATTTATGATTCCCCCTTAGTTTATGCATTCATTTCATTTCATTTCATTTCATTCCATTTCCCCCTGAGTTTATGCACCTTTCAAAAATTACCTTTCGAAAGTTTTCCTTTGTTATCTTTTGGTGAAAGCTCAATTTGAAAATCTTAACTTATTCTGTAAGTTTCCTTAAACGCCTTTTCCCCCTTTTGGCATGATCAAAAAGATATAGAGTTTAGATAACATGTGTAATCCAAAACGATTAGTATGAGCCATGAAGAAAATAGCGGATAACATAAGAAATAGCAATTTATATTAGCCGTAGCCAAAATGTATGCATCAGAGAACAATTAGCGGATAAAAAGTCTGAGATGTAACCAGAAGTTCAATGCATATAAAGTAAAAACCTAAATTAGAGAGCATAAAGATTAAATACACAAAAGAAATAGTTAGACTATGGTGAATCAAACTGGATCACTCGATCTCTGGCTCGGTCCACTCATCATCATCATCAGCATCACCTACATGAGCCAGCTGGTCAATGGCCATCAGGGAGGAGGGTGGTCCCTCGGATGGCGGCATGGTGGAGGATGGAGGCACAGGGTCGGCAGACTGATAGCGAGGAATGTGCAGATGAGCGCAGATAGCTCCCACGTCCATGTCCAGACGATGTAGTGTGCTCCTATAGTAGGCAAAATCCTGAGCCATGGAGAAACTGATGGCGTCAAAACGGCTCATGATGAGGTCCATATGGGGCTAAATAGGGTCCGGAGATGGGCCAGTAGATGTGGAAGCACCGGGAGTCGGGGCACCTGGAATGGAGGATGAAGCAGGTCGCCGTTGGGCTCAAAGAGTCTCGGGGACATCATATTCAAACTGGTTGGTATTCTTCAGAAAGATGTGCATTTTGGCCAGCATCCAGAGTCAATCTTCCAATTTCCTTTTGCCGGCCATTTTACCTCATCGGCAACTGGTACATCAAAGTGCTTGAGAATAGCCGTCACATGCATCCCATAAGGCAAAGCACTACCCTTGGCTCGAGCTTGATGCATGTGATGCATCACATATAAGGCCCAATTGATCTCCTTGTTCTCAGCCAGGGCCCACAGAACTAATCCATCATCCTTTGATAATATTGAGTGATTGCCATTGCGAGGAATGATGGTATGGGTGATAAGATAGTGAAGGATCCGCTGCTCAATAGGAAGGCCACCAACCTGATGACGGTTTTTGTAGTTCCTAATGCCAGAATGATTGATAGCTTCTAGGGCAAGGATCTCACTAAACGGATTACCCTCAGAGTTTATTGCCCAGTCAGAGATCCCACCAAGCAGGCTATGGCCATTATGAGGTAATTTCAGAACAGAACCAACCAAGGCTAGAGGCATTACAATGCTAGTCGTATTTACCTCAGAATAGAGCACGTTATCAATCAACTTAAGTTTTGAATAAAATACCCTAACCAGCTGAGGATAAACCGCAGATTCATAGCAGACAAATTCTAGTAAGCTAGCATTGTCTAAGATTGAAATAACATTGCAATGAGTACCGGCAAAGGTATAGAGGTCGAAGAACTTGGGCTCCATGAGGTCGCATTCCTCGAAGTTACTCTAAAACAAGCGCCACTGCTCTTCGATGGAGAACCAGTGGGGCATGTCTGCTGGAGGGGAAGCGTGAGTATGTTTGAGACGGGTGCGCCGGGGAGTGGAGGAGGAAGGAGGAGGAGCGGAGCAGCGGCTCATGGTGATGGGGAAGAGGTCTGAGTGTGCGTGTGAGAAGGAAGAGGGAGGAGATAAAGGAATGATGGGTAGGGTTTGGCAGTGAGGGGGAATGAGGAAGAGAGGATGAGGCCTGGGTGAGAGGAAGGGGAGGGGGTGGTGGAATGGAGGAGGAAGAGGGAAGGGGAAACCATGGGTTGGAGGGGAGGAGGAGGGAGGGGGGTTGCGATGGTGAGGGAAGGCTGGAGAGAAAGAGGCTATGGTGGGGAGAGATAGTGGAGAAAGGGAGAGAGGGAATGAGGGAAGGAGAGGAGGTCAGGTCGCGGTTTGGCAAGGGAGAAGGGGATGGGCTCTGCTAGGGTTAGGAGGTGGGTGGGAAATGAGAGTGAGAGTGAGGGAAGAGGGAAGATTGTATTTAAAAAAACTTCAGGTCGCGTGTCATTCGAATGACCAAGGGGTTTTCATTCAAATGACTCAGGAGCAAATAGGAACCCGAGAGCTCAAATTATAGGTATTCGAATGGTCAGTGGCGATACATTTGAATAACTAGGAGAAATAGCAACCCGAGGGCTCAAATTTTTGGCATTCGATTGAAAGAGGGGGATACATTCGAATAATTTTCAAAAATTTCGAACCTGAGAGTAAAAATTTTGGAATTCGAATGGAAAGGGATGATTTATTTGATTGATTTTCAAAAATTTCAGACTTGAGAGAAAAATTTTTGGAATTCGAATGGAGAAGCATGATTCATTCGAATGATTGTTCAAAAGTTTCAGACCTGAGAGTAAAATTTTGGAATTCGAATGGAAAAACACGATTCATTTGATTGATTTTGACAAAGTTTCAGACCTGAGAGAAAAAATTTGGAATTCGAATAGAATAGGCTGATGCATTCGATTGATTTTCACAAAAATGCCAGGTCTGAGACACAGGATTCTGTCTTGAAATTTAAGCTCATTTATTTCATGGTTAAGCTTAGCAATCTCATCTTCTAATTTGGTCATAACATTATTTGTTCTAAGAGATTCATTTTCTTTCTTAAGATGATCAATTTCATGGCATAACTTTGACACATGTTTTTCTAGTTGTGATGTGTTCTTACTAGATTTGATATCTTCATTCTCTATTTTTAGGACATTCATTTCAAGACATAAACTCTTATTTTGAGTTTCTAGCATGGCAATAGATTTGTTTGCAATAGATAATTCTTTTGAGATTCTCATAGATTCCTCATGCAATTCTACAAAGGCATTTTGTAATTCATCATAGGAGGGGTTAGAATCATGTACCTCATCTTCATTTTCATGGTCTTTGGCCATGAGACAAAGGTTGGCTACTTCATCATCGGTCTCATCGGAATCGTCATTGTCTTCCCAAGCTATGTAGGCCTTCTTGCCCTTTTTCTTCTCAATTGGCCTTCTTTCATATCTTTCCACCTTTTTTTCGTAGATTGGGCAATCCACTTTTATGTGACCCGGTTTTCCACACTCATAGCATTTTAGAAGTGATGATTCTTCTTTGTTGTTGTTTCTCTTTGGTGGAAATGGAGGCTTTGATTGGCCTTGAGTGTTGCTTCTCTTTTTGAGGAATTTTCCAAACTTCTTCACAAGAAGACTCATGTTCTTATCATTGAGCTCAATTCCACAAAAGCTATTCTCATCTTCTTCTTCTTCTTCAATGCTTTTGGATTTTGAGGGAGAGGCCGCCATAAGAGCAATCTTTTTCTCCTTTTTCTCCAACTCTTCGTCGGCATCCAATCTTGCTAGTTGCATTTCATGCTCAAGAAGCTTTCCAAAGAGAGTGGTGAGAGGCATCTTTGATAAGTCCTTGGCTTCTCTAATGGCGGTCACTTTTGGAGTCTACTTCCTATTCAAGCATCATAGCACCTTTTCTACAAGCTCAAAGTTAGAGAAATTCTTTCCAATGGAAGCAAGTTCATTTACTAAACGTGTAAATCTCATTTGTAGACTTTTAATATCTTCATCGGTCTTCATTCTAAACATTTCAAATTCAAACATAAGAGTATTAATTCTATTATTCTTTACTTCTTTGGTTCCCTCATGAGTAACTTCTAAGGTGTCCCACATTTCTTTGGCGGTGGTACAATTTGATACCCTACAATATTCCGAGTGTCCTAAGGATGACATTACGATATTTTTAGCCTTCTTATCAAGGTTGATTTTCTTTCTATCCTCATCCGTCCAATTTTGTTTGGACTTAGGTCTACCACTCAAAATATCTAGAGGAACATAAGGTCCAAATTCTATAGCATCCCAAACATCTAGATTATTTGCTTCAATAAAAATTCTCATTCTAGATTTTCAATATCCATAGCATTCACCATTAAAGAATGGAGGTTTGTTAATAGGACTACTATCGGTGATAAATGTAGATGAAGCCATTTCTCTTGAAGCTATTAAGCCTTGAACAAGAGCCTAAGCTCTGATACCACTTGTTACCAAGTGGCTTCAGATACACAAGAGGGGGTGAATTGGGCATGTAGATTATTTTTAAAATCATTGCTTTGTTGTCAATAAACCACCAAGTTTTAATGCAAATTATCAATGAGTAAAGATAGAAGCAAGCTTGAGCATAAACAAAATAAGGAGTTAAGGGATAGAGAAGATGCAAACTCAATTTATCCTGGTTCAACCACCCTTGTGATCTACCTCTAATCCCCAAGCAATCCGCTCAAAATTTTTCACTATTCTTCAAGCTTGAATCTTAGGTGCTTGACAACCTTTACAACATGAGCACTCTACTTGAGCCTCAAACAATTTCCCTTAGGGATCACACCCTAATCACTTGAGAGGGATAAGAATATGATTTGTGTTTGATTAGAAACTCTCTTGAAGAGTGAATAATACAATTTGAAGGCCTATAGGTGTATGTGTATGAAACTCTCTCTTAGCTTTGAAAGATGGCTCAATGATTGTAATAAATGAAGTAGAGAATGTTGGATGTTGTAGAATTGATGTTCAACCTTCAATTGATGAGTTTGGTGAGTATTTATTAAGCTCAAGGTGATCCTAGCCGTTGTGCATTTAATACATCTTAAGTCAGCAAACAGAACTAGCCATTTCTGACTTCAGTACTCGATTCATTCGAATGGCTCATTCGAATGACTGACCTAATATAGCCGTTGGGCATTAAATGCGCCTGAGTCATTCAAATGGATCTGTGTCAGTCATTCGAATGACTTGCATGTACTGGGATCACTGAAACTATCAAACCCTAGTCATTCGAATACTTCATTCGAGTTACCTTTGTTCGTGAGGTATTCGAATGACTTGTTCATGAGTCATTCGAATGACTTGTTCATGAGTCTTCGATTTTACTAGTTCATGAGTCATTCGAATGACTTGTTCATCAGTCATTCGAATGAATCTAGGTTAGTCATTTGAATGTCTCTGAAGGTTTTGCTCAAACTCATTCTTTCTTTCCTTTTACTGGATTCCTTGGTTTTGTTTGAAATACTTTCAAGGCAGGAATCAATATTTTCTTTTAAGAGCCATCTAGAAAAACCATTTTGAGAGTTTTGATATACACCCACCTTTAACATATTTCCTAGGTCCTAAATCCAGGTCTTTTTGAGCTTCTGGACTTTGGAAACTTGCTTCTTTTGTCTTCATCAAAACTTTCTCCATGAGCATTCACACAAGGGAGTTCTTCCGAGGCACAGCGACAGAAAGGACCCTTTCAGGCTCCATTCTCGGGCAGAGGTAGAGGACCGTTTCTCCCACGACTGCAACAATGGGCTGTGAAACCCCAGGGTCCGAGGGGACCGGGATTTGTCAGACCCCTGCAACAGATGATCAGGCCTTAGCAGCCAACAGTCAGGCCACTGCAACCAAGTGGTATTCCAAGGAGCTCCAGGAAAGTCCCCCTAGGAGTTCAACTAGGTCCGGAGTTCAGGCCGTCGTGCCCGAAATGCGGAAGACCCCACCTAGGAGAATGCTACGCGGGGAAAAACGTATGCTTTAGATGTGGAAAGGAGGGTCACATCGCTAGATACTGCCCAGGAATTCCCCCACCAGTTCAGCAACAAGGACAGGTCTTCACGATGTCTGGGGAGGAGGCTGAAGATGTAGAAGGGTTGATTGTGGGTAAGAACACTATGCTGGGTAGTACTTTGACTGTATTGTATGATTTGGGAGCCTCGCACTGCTTTATTTCCTATGATAGTGTTAGGCGACTAAACCTAATGCCTATGGCATTACCCTATATGCTGAGGGTGTCTACCCCTACCGCTCCACCTATTGAGACTTGCCAAGTATGTCTCCAATGTCCACTTCAGCTACAGGATCGAATGTTCATGGCTGATCGCATCTGCTTACCCTTAGTGGGCTTGGATGTCATTCTAGGAATGGATTAGTTACGCGACATGTAACATCCCATTTTTCTTAGAAAAATAATCATACGCATAATTATTAAATTAATTTTCTAATCATGATTAGAGAATTAAAATGGGAAATTTTTAAGTAGAATATTCCCAGGAAATAAGACGTGTCGCGATAGGAGGTTCGGCCAACAACCGAATGGCTGCTGTTCGCCGATGGAATTTTCTGATGCGAAAAAGGTGTCCGTGAGAATAGTCTCCCGGAGAAAAATTCACAAACACCTTAAATTATTAATACTAGGAGGTAGGGGAGAATTAGAGGATCGCAACGGTATAAATGGAATAATTTTTGGATAACCGTGCGCAACGCACCGATACTGCGAGCGATAAAACACAAGCGAACTGGGACCGGGAGAAAATGAAATTTCAGCAGCTAGAGCTGAGGGGCTGCACGGTCTAGAGTTGGGATTTTTGTCCAAAATTAATCCCTTAAATCATGCTTCCACACTTACACACCTTACTTGTCTTACACACTAAACCAAAATCACATCACTAACCATGCCTACACCCATACCTCCCACTATTCATCACCTTTTTCTAAATCATAAAATTTAATTGATTTCCCTCACATTCAGCACCCCAAAACCGTGAGCTCTCCCCAAAACCCCAAGAGACATTTTCATTTCTCACATTCTCCATAACAACACACACTAAGCCATACCTCCAAGAACACCACCAAACCTTCAAGAGACCAAGCATTTTCCCATCTCCTTCCATCTCCCACAAACCGAAAACCACAACCCCTAAGTCTTCTCATCTTAGTTTCATTTTCTTCCACCAAGAATCAAGAGGAACAACCTCATCATCTTCCACCTTGCTCAAGATATTCATCTTGGAGAAAAGAGGAGTTCAAGCTTTGGAAGACAACAAGGCTTGTAGGACTTCACTCAAAACTTCCCTCACCACCACCACCAAGTTTTTCTACAGGTGGGTAGTACCATCACCCCTGTCTATGGGATGTTATTTGTATGTTTATGTGTGTATTTTTAGTAGGAAAAATTAGGAATGCTATGAGGATAAATATTATTGTTGCATGTTGGATATATTCACGTTGGTCATGATTCTCAAACGTTCATGTTGTTGCTCGGGTACTGTGGGAATATGTGGGATAAACTTGGATGAACGTAAGAGAATGAGAGAAAATAAGCCAGGGGGTAAGCGTCGAGGGGTCCGCGGAGAGTGACTGAAAGGGGGTCTATAGGAAGAGGTTGAGCGGCGCCAAGAATGGTGCTTAGTGGGGTTCCGCGGAGGATACCCTAGAGTGGTGGAGTGGATTCCCTAGAGTCGTTAAGTGGTTCCCTAGAAGGTTTCTTAGTGGGTTCCGCGGAGGATGCCCTAGAGTGGTAGAGTGGATTCCCTAGAGTCGTTAAGTGGTTCCCTGGAAGGTTTCTCAGTGGGGTTCTGCGGAGGATGCCCTAGAGTGGTAGAGTGGATTCCCTAGAGTCGTTAAGTGGTTCCCTGGAGGGTTCCTTAGTGGTTTCCAGTAACTGAGAGCAGTCCAGTGTTGTTGAGCAGCGCCTGGGATAATGTTGAGTGGGTTCCACGGAGGATCCCCGGAGGATAGAGGGTTACGTGAAGAGTGTTAAGTGGGCACCAGAAAGGATGCTGTGTGGGTTCCGCGGAGGATCCCTGGAGAGCTGAGAGGGTTACGCGACGAGTATTGAGTGGGCACCGGGAGTGGTGCTGAGAGGGATCCGTGGAGGTTCCTCGGAGTGATGAGTGGCTCCCTGGAGAGTAGACCGAGTGAGTACCAGTAGAACGGCTGAGCGGGTCCCTGAAGTTTCTGACTGAGCGCCAGCAGTGGTGCCCAGTGTGTTCCGAGTAGATCCCTTGGAGTGGTAGAGTCATACCATGGAGAGTTTTAGTGGGTTCCGCGGAGGTTCCCTAGCGTTGATAGTGGTTTCCGAGCAAGGGGTTCCGAGGTCCATTATATTCCAACAAGCACTTAGCATGTAGAAGTTTATGCGATAAGTTCATAACGGCATATGTTTTACTATGAGCCACCTAAGGGTGCAGTGAACAAGAGTATGAGTATCAAGTCGTGCATGCATCATGAGGATAGACCACTAGAGACTATGCTATGACTAAGGTTAATGAACGAAGAAATTAATGAACATAAGAACCAGATTGGTACAGAAAGATAAAGTGCATGAGAAGATGAGATATGATGAATGAGAAGACGCTAACCCGGGTGAGCCGGTACGCGTAAGGAAAAGAAAGCATATGATACCGGTTAACTAAAATGCTAAAGTTCATGCATAGTGCACAAGAGCAGGCTCATAAGGAACGCAGGCATTGTGTACGTCACCATGCTCATAAGGAACGCATGGGGCTTGATCACGTCACCAGGCTCATAAGGAACGCATGGGACACGATCACCTTGCATACATACCTATGTGATTAAAGCGTCGTTATGACTCGACCATGTCACCATGCTCATAAGGAACGCATGGGGCAAGGTCACCGGGCATACCTATATGAGTAGTAGTGTCAAAACGGTCAAGGATAGAAAACACGAGAACTTAGTAAGAAAGATTAGTTCCCTGTCACCTAGTAACTAGATAAAGCCACCCAGGAACTTAGGCAAGAAATAACTGGTAGGATGTCTAGATGCATGAACACTAGATATCTCCTGGACGGCCGGAGCATAATGGAGTAACCAGATTCCCCTATGCCATAGTCAACCACTGAGAACCACCGTTCTCACCCCCACTCACTTATGGCTTCAGGCGAGATAGATGACGTCCCCGCCGAAGAAGAGGCGTATCCTGCGCAACAGATTTAGGACCGTAGACCCTGAGACAGGGGAGGAGGCAGAGCTTTGGTCAGTCCTAGTAGTAGTGAATCGTCCCACACCCTGCCGAGTCGCGCCACCGGTATTCCCCGAGCCAGAGACTTCCGCCAACGGCGAGCCCATCCCGTACGAGAAGGATGTGGAGGTCGACCCAGTCTCTGTGAGATTGCGACTACCCAAGGCTTATCAGCAGACAGCACGGATGAGGACGGCCAGAGACTATCGCCGTCAGTTCGCGTCTCACACTCCCAGCCATGAGGCAGGTCCATCATATGGCCCCCGAGACCCGCCAGATGTACTAGTGCCCTCCTCACCCGAGGAGGAGTATCCTTTGGTAGCCATGGAGGAGGATGATGAGGAGGACGAGCCAGAGCCGGTGTACGAGCCAGAGGGGTCAGAGCAGGAGGAGGAGGATCCAGAGGAGGAACCCGAGGAGGATCTGGAGGAGGAGTTTAGCGAGGACGAGCCAGAGACCTGACCAGCACTATATCCTGACCCTGTCATCAGACGCCACCTTTTACTAGTAGTTCTAGTATATGTGCATTTTGATGTATTCCATTCTGTAGCCTTTTTGATGTATTCATGCTATATTTATAATATGTATGTAAATGACCTCTTGACATGTATGACATTGACTGTTGGACCCACATGGTACTGTTTACTTTATTGTTTATGTATGTACATGTATGACAGACGACGCACGCATTTATCTGTGATACGACTATACGGGACTCAAAATAGTCCACCCGCACGGCTCTAGATTGACGGATAGATTATGTTTAAAAGAAAAAAAATGGGTCCTTATTTTCAGTTAACTTGATTATTTTCCAAAGTAAAGTAGGGACTATCAGTACTCCCACACAGCAGATAACAACCTGGCAGACGCAGATTATGACTTAAGCATAAGCTACTAACCTAGGGTGTTACAGTTGGTATCAGAGCAGTTTGGTCCAAGTGAGCCTGAGGACTGAGCTGCGCTATGCTTCCGAGCATGATGACGGTGTAGACTGTTTCTAGGATACTGTTTGTGTGCACTAGCTTTTCTTGAGACTGATCACCTCGGGTCTTTGCATGTGCTCCATAGACAGACATGCCTCCTAGAAGAGATCATACACGACGCACCCAGATAATGGGGACTTCGCAGATGTTATACGTGAGATGGCTCGCGCCACGGCCCAGATGGCCACTGCTACGGCAGCCAGTAATGCACCACCAACCCCGAGAGAGGCTGATACTCAGAAGTACGCGGAGTTCGTGAAAGCTTGTCCGCCTACTTTTGAAGGGCAGGCTGACCCCGAGATCGTGTATGACTGGATTGAGGGGATGGAGCAGGTCTTCAAGGACTTGGACTGCACCGATGAGCAGAAGGTGAAGTTCTCCTCGAGAATGTTTCGAGGAGTGGTTCGAGATTGGTGGAGGTCTGCTAGGCCTCTGCTGGAGCAGCGCGAAGGAGTTATTACCTGGACTGCATTCACCACTGCTGTGGTGGACAAGCATTTTCCCCGCGGGATGAGGAACTGCAAAGAGGTGTAGTTCATGGAACTCAAGCAGGGAGACAGGACTGTGGCAGCATAGACTGCTGAGTTTGACAAGCTCTGCAGGTATTCCAGCACTTACCGGCTTAATCCAGACGAAGGCTGGAAGTGTGCCAAGTACAAGCAAGGGTTGAAGCGCGCACTGCAGGTGGCAATGAACCACCTTGATATCTAGGATTATACAGTTCTAGTGGACAAGTGCCTGATACTGGAGGATTCTCAGAGGAACCTAGCTGCAGAGAACCGCGAGAAGAACAAGAGGAAGCTGGCAGAAGCTGAGAGTTCCAGACAAGACCCTAGGAAGCGAGGGCCTTTCCCCACCCCGATCGCTAACTAGGGAAGAAGACAGACGCAGCCGCCGCAGACTCCAGGAGCAAAGGGACCGTCTAGTCAGTCGCGACAAGGAACACCAAGAGCTGCGTTGCCTGCACCGAGACCGCAACCGCCATCAGGAGGATCGAGGCCCCTCTGTCCGAAGTGTGGCAGGCAACATGGGGGAGTCTGCTTTACTAGGCAGAATGTGTGTTTCTGATGCGGCAAGGTCAGACACATAGCCAGGTCGTGCCCGACTGCACCACCTGCATCGCAGCAAGCTGGCCGAGTGTTTACCCTTTCTGCTGAAGAAATTCAGGATGCTGATGACCTAATTCAGGGTAAGTGTGTTGTGCAAGGTGAATCATTAGCCGTACTATATGACTCTGGAGCTTCACATTCATTTATTTCACATGCTAGAGTCGAGGGTCTAGGTCTAACCCCCACTTTACTGCCATACACTCTAAGAGTATCTACCCCTACAGCGCCTCCAGTGGAGACTTGTTTAGTGTGTCTTAAGGTTCCGTTCCAGTTGCAGGGTAGAGCATTTACTGCAGACCTGATATGTCTTCCCCTGGTGGGGCTAGATATAATACTGGGTATGGATTGGCTACGCGCCAATCGTGTGGTACTAGATTGTGCTGCAAAAGTAGTCAGTGTTCCTCCTGTGGAACTGGATGCAACTACTCCGGGAGTGACAACAATGTCTCTGTATTGCTGTCTACTCGATGGCAAGGGATGTGTTATGTTAGCCTCGTTAGAGGTGAAGGCCTCGTTGCAGGTAGATCAGATTCGAGTAGTTTGTGAGTACCCAGATGTGTTTCTGGATGACATCCCGGAGTTCCTGCCCGAGCGAGAGGTGGAATTTTCGATCGACCTCATCCCAGGAGCGGGACCAGTGTCGATAGCGTCGTATAGTATGTCGCCATTGGAGCTGCAAGAGCTGAAGTGACAGCTAGAGGAATTGTTGGGGAAGTAGTTTATCTGCCCGAGCGCGTCACCATGGGGAGCCCCGGTGCTGTTTGTGAAGAAAAAGGATGGGTCTATGCGGATGTGCGTGGATTACTGGCAGTTGAACAAGGTGACCGTCAAGAATAAGTACCCGCTACCCAGGATAGATGACCTGATAGATCAGTTGAGGGGAGCGAGGGTGTTTTCCCTGATAGATTTGAGGTCCGGTTATCACCAAATTCGTGTGAAGGGTGAGGATATTTCGAAGACAGCATTCTGATCACTCTATGGCCACTACGAGTTCACAGTGATGGCTTTTGGGTTGACCAATGCCCCAGCCATATTCATGGATTACATGCATCGCATTTTCCGGGAGTACCTGGACCAGTGTGTCATTGTGTTCATCGATGATATCCTGGTATATTCGAAGAGCGAGGCGGAACATGAAGGGCATTTAAGGACCGTGCTAGAGGTCTTGAGGAAAAAGAAGCTGTATGCGAAGCTGTCCAAGTGTGAATTCTGGGCAAAAGAGGTGCAGTTTCTGGGCCACGTTGTATCCGAACAGGGAGTAGCAGTGGACCCAGGGAAGGTAGAAGCGGTTCAGCAATGGGGAACGCCCACTACTATCACCGAGATACGGAGTTTTCTAGGTATTGCTGGGTACTACAGGAGGTTCATCAAGGGATTCTCACAGATCGCACTGTCGTTGACCAAGCTGACTAGGAAGAACGCACCATTTTTGTGGACGCCGGAGTGTGAACAAAGTTTCTGTATTTTGAAGGAGAAGTTGACGACTGCCCTAGTGTTGATTCTACCTGACCCTCAAGCCCCCTACAAGGTGTACTGCGATGCCTCCCGTATAGGATTGGGATGTGTGCTCATGCAGAACCGTCAGGTGGTGGCATTTGCTTCTAGGCAGCTAAGGACGCACGAAGCAAACTACCCAACGCATGATCTAGAGCTTGCAGCTGTGGTTTTTGCTCTTAAGATCTGGAGACATCATCTGTACGGAGTACGCTTCGAGGTATTCTTGGACCACAAAAGCCTCAAATACTTGTTTGATCAGAAGGAGCTGAATATGAGGCAGCTTCGCTGGATGGAATTCTTGAAGGATTATGATTTTGGGTTGAACTATCATCCGGGGAAAGCTAATGTGGTAGCGGATGCCTTGAGCAGGAAATCGTTGCATGCGGCTTGGTTGATGATAAAGGAATAGTGTAACACCCTAGCTAACTGCATACCCTCGAGTAGTACGCAATGCTCACTAGGTTGTTAATCACTTGGTGGGAATACTTATAGTCCCTTATTACTTTTTCGAAAATACTTAATTAAGGAAAATATGGACCAGTTTAAAACTTTTCCACTGAGTGCATAATTACGAAATATGAGCCATGTGTGAATCAAAGTATATAATACAAACGATAGAGCTTGAGGCTTACAACCAATAGTCATTCATAGCATAATTATTTACCTAAGCAAATACCTGGTCCTTCACAGATAAGTACAACCAATCATATAATATTATAATAAAGTATATGTACATGTTATAATCATCCATACACATAATAAAAGTTCGTCCATCGCATAACCAACTAAGCATGTCTTCATAGCCTTGAAGATCTGTCCGTCCGTCATCGGTAGCTTGTCCTCTGTTCTTTCTTGATCCTCTTGGTGCTCCTCATAGCTCACGTCTACCCCTAGAAGTATAAGTGAGTAGGGGTGAGAACATTCGTCCTCAGTGGTTTACATTAGCGTCGGGGGATCCTTTTAACTCACTTATCAACCGGCCGCTCAGGTGTTTCTAAGTGAACATGCATACTAATATCGTTTTGATTATTATCTGGCCTAAGTCCTGAACGGCTTTATCTACATTACTAGGTGATAGGGGAACTACTCTTGCTTACTATGTTCTCGTGCTTATTAACATTACGTGTACATACATAGTCGTCTCGAGCGTTCTCTTGACGGTAGTTACAGAATAACGGTTACATATAATAGTGCGCAGCAGAATGAACATGCTTTTGGAATATATGTTATTTCCACCATAGCATTGCCCTCTTTCGACCCTGCTGTGACGAAATAACCTCGCACCCCCAGTGTAGGCCCTCTTTCGACCTTCTTGCGGTGGGCTTCCACCTGACACGTGTCCTCTCTGACCCATCGGCAGTGGGCGGATATTGTACCCCCACCTAGCATTGCCCTCTTTCGACCGTGCTAGGCGTGATAACTACACACCTTGCAGGGATGCCATATCGACACCACCTGTGGCGGGCTTCCATCTTCAGTATGTCCCT
>QANU01004223.1:34071-46404 GCA_003254905.1 Nissolia schottii
AGACATTTTCATTTCTCACATTCTCCATAACAACACACACTAAGCCACACCTCCAAGAACACCACCAAACCTTCAAGAGACCAAGCATTTTCGCATCCCCTTCCATCTCCCACAAACCGAAAACCACAGCCCCTAAGTCTTCTCATCTTAGTTTCATTTTCTTCCACCAAGAATCAAGAGGAACAACCTCATCATCTTCCACCTTGCTCAAGATATTCATCTTGGAGAAAGGAGGAGTTCAAGCTTTGGAAGACAACAAGGCTTGTAGGACTTCACTCAAAACTTCCCTTACCACCACCACCAAGTTTTTCTACAGGTGGGTAGTACCATCACCCCTGTCTATGGGATGTTATTTGTATGTTTATGTGTGTATTTTTAGTAGGAAAAATTAGGAATGCTATGAGGATAAATATTATTGTTGCATGTTGGATATATTCACGTTGGTCATGATTCTAAAACGTTCATGTTGTTGCTCGGGTACTGTGGGAATATGTGGGATAAACTTGGATGAACGTAAGAGAATGCGAGAAAATAAGCCAGGGGGTAAGCGTCGAGGGGTCCGCGGAGAGTGACTGAAAGGGGGTCTATAGGAAGAGGTTGAGCGGCTTTAGGAATGGTGCTCAGTGGGGTTCTGCAGAGGATGCCCTAGAGTGGTGGAGTGGATTCCCTAGAGTCGTTAAGTGGTTCCCTGGAAGGTTTCTTAGTGGGTTTCGCGGAGGATGCCCTAGAGTGGTAGAGTGGATTGCCTAGAGTCGTTAAGTGGTTCCCTGGAAGGTTTCTCAGTGGGGTTCCGCGGAGGATGGCCTAGAGTGGTAGAGTGGATTCCCTAGAGTCATTAAGTGGTTCCCTGGAGGGTTTCTTAGTGGTTTCCAGTAACTGAGAGCAGTCCAGTGTTGTTGAGCAGCGCCTGGGATGGTGTTGAGTGGGTTCATCGGAGGATCCCCGAAGGATAGAGGGTTACATGAAGAGTGCTAAGTGGGCACCAGAAAGGATGCTGTGTGGGTTCCACGGAGGATCCCTGGAGAGCTGAGAGGGTTACGCGACGAGTGTTGAGTGGGCATCGGGAGTGGTGCTGAGTGGGTTCCGCGGAGGTTCCCCGGAGTGATGAGTGGCTCCCTGGAAAGTAGACCGAGTGAGTACCAGTAGTGGTGACCGCGTGGGTTCCGCGGAGGTACCCTAGTAAGGCTGAGCGGGTCCCTGAAGTTTCTGACTGGGCGCCAGCAGTGGTGCCTAGTGTGTTCCGAGTAGATCCCTTGGAGTGGTAGAGTCATACCATGGAGAGTTTTAGTGGGTTTCGCGGAGGTTCCCTAGCGTTGATAGTGGTTTCCGAGCAACGGGTTTCCGAGGTCCATTAACAAGCACTTAGCATGTAGAAGTTTATGCGATAAGTTCATAACGGCATATGTTTTACTATGAGCCACCTAAGGGTGCAGTGAACAAGAGTATGAGTATCAAGTCGTGCATGCGTCATGAGGATAGACCACTAGAGACTATGCTATGACCAAGGTTAATGAATGAAGAAATTAATGAACATAAGAACCAGATTGGTACAGAAAGATAAAGTGCATGAGAATATGAGATATGATGAATGAGAAGATTCTAACCCGGGTGAGCCGGTACGTGTAAGCAAAAGAAAGCGCATGATACCGGTTAACTAAAATGTTAAAGTTCATGCATAGTGCACAAGAGCAGGCTCATAAGGAACGCAGGCATTGTGTACGTCACCATGCTCATAAGGAACACATGGGGCTTGATCACATCACCAGGCTCATAAGGAACGCATGGGACACGATCACCTTGCATACATACCTATGTGATTAAAGCGTCGTTATGACTCGACCATGTCACCATGCTCATAAGGAACGCATGGGACAAGGTCACCGGGCATACCTATATGAGTAGTAGTGTCAGAACGGTCAAGGATAGAAAGCACGAGAACTTAGTAAGAAAGATTAGTTCCCTGTCACCTAGTAACTAGATAAAGCCGCCCAGGAACTTAGGCAAGAAATAACTGGTAGGATGTCTAGATGCATGAACACTAGAGATCTCCTGGATGGCCGGAGCATAATTGAGTAACCAGATTCCCCTATGCCATAGTCAACTACTGAGAACCACCGTTCTCACCCCCACTCACTTATGGCTTCAGGCGAGATAGATGACGTCCCCGCCGAAGAAGAGGTGGATCTTGCGTAGCAGATTTAGGACCGTAGACCCTGAGACAGGGGAGGAGGCAGAGCTTTGGTCAGTCCTAGTAGTGAATCATCCCACACCCCGCCGAGTCGCGCCACCAGTATTCCCCAAGCTAGAGACTTCCACCAACGGCGAGCCCATCCCGTACGAGAAGGACGTGGAGGTCGACCCAGTCTCTGTGAGATTGCGACCGCCCAATGCTTATCAGCAGACGGCACGGATGAGGACGGCCAGAGACTATCATCGTCAGTTCGCGTCTCACACTCCCAGCCACGAGGCAGGTCCATCATACGGCCCCCGAGACCCGCCAGATGTACTAGTGCCCTCCTCACCCGAGGAGGAGTATCCTTTTGTAGCCATGGAGGAGGATGACGAGGAGGACGAGTCGGAGCCGGTGTACGAGCCAGAGGGGTCAGAGCAGGAGGAGGAGGATCCAGAGGAGGACCCCGAGGAGGAGTTTAGCGAGGACAAGCCAGAGACTTGACCAGCACTATATCCCGACCCTGTCATCAGACGCCACCTTTTGCTATTAGTTCTAGTATATGTGCATTTTGATGTATTCCATTCTGTAGCCTTTTTGATGTATTCACGCTATATTTATAATATGTATGTAAATGACCTCTTGACATGTATGACATTGACTGTTGGACCCACATGGTACTGTTTACTTTACTGTTTATGTATGTACATGTATGACAGACGACGCACGCATTTATCTGTGATACGACTATACGGGACTCAAAATAGTCCACCCGCATGGCTCTAGATTGACGGATAGATTATGTTTAAAAGAAAAAAAAAATGGGTCCTTATTTTCAGTTAACTTGATTATTTTTCGTAGTAAAGTAGGTACTATCAGTACTCCCACACAGCAGATAACAACCTGGCGGACGCAGATTATGACTTAAGCATAAGCTGCTAACCTAGGGTGTTACACGACAACCAGGTGATCTTGGATTGCGCTAAGAAACTGGTAACCTTTCCTTCCGTGGTTCCAACCACGCCACCCTCTAAAGAAGAATCATTAGTTTTGTACTGCTATCCGTTGGAGAACCAGAGCTTCATCTTCCTGGCTTTGTCAGAGGTGGAGGCAAAGCAGGACGTGACGCATATTCTGGTGGTGAGTGAGTACCCGAATGTATTCCCAGATGACATTCCGGAGTTTCCCCCAAAGAGAGAAGTGGAATTCTCTATTAGCTTGGTTTCGGGAGCTGGACCAATCTCGATGGCGCCTTACCGTATGTCTACGATAGAGCTGCAGGAGCTGAAAAAGCAGCTGGAGGAACTACTGGACAAGCGGTTTATTCGACCTAGTGTGTCACCATGGGGAGCTCCAGTGTTGTTCGTGAAGAAGAAATATGGCTCGATGAGGCTATGCAATGATTACCGGCAACTGAATAAGGTCACGATCAAGAACAAGTACCCGTTGCCGAGGATAGATGATTTGATGGATCAACTGAGAGGAGCCAAGGTTTTCTGAAGGATTGATTTACGCTCAGGCTACCATCAGATACAGGTCTCAGATGAAGATATTCCCAAGACGGCTTTCAGGACTCGCTATGGTCACTACGAGTTCACCGTGATGTCGTTCGGGTTGACAAATGCCCCTGCGATTTTCATGGACTACATGAACCGGATCTTCAGGCCGTACTTGGACGAATGCGTGATAGTCTTCATAGATGATATTTTGATATACTCGAAGACTGAGGAGGATCATGCCAAGCATCTCAGGTTGGTTCTGGATGTCTTCAGGGAGAAGCAGTTGTATGTTAAACTCTCTAAATGTGAGTTCTGGACCAAGGATTAAAGCGAGACGTGGAAGAATGGGTGCAAAAGTGTCTGGTGTGTCAAAAGGCGAAAGTGGAACACTGGAAGCCTCCAAGACTGTTGACTCCTCCAGAGGTGCCATAATGGAAATGGGACGGTATCTCTATGGATTTCGTGTCAGGATTGCCACGCACGGCGAGGAATGTAGACGCCATTTGGGCAATTGTTGACCGACTCACCAAGTCTGCCCATTTCATTCCAGTGAAGATGACCTACTCACTGGAAAAGTTGGTGCAACTGTACATAAAGGAAGTGGTGAGACTACACAGCGTACCCTCGTCCATTATATCAAACAGGGATCCTCGATTTACGTCCCGATTTTGGACGGCCTTCTAGAACCAACCTAAGGTGCTTAGCATGATCCTCTTCTGTCTTCGAGTATACCAAAATGTCATCAATGAAAACTATCACCCATTCGTCCAGGTATGGTCTGAAGATCTGGTTCATATAATCCATGAAGATCGCAGGGGCATTAGTTAACCCGAATGACATAACGGTAAACTCGTAATAAAGCCATCTTGGGAATATCGTTGTCCGCTACCTGTATCTGATGATAGCCGGAGCGCAGGTCGATCCTCGAGAATACCTTGGCGCCTCTGAGTTGATCCATCAAATCTTCTATCCTCAGCAATGGGTACTTGTTCTTAATGGTGACCTTGTTCAGTTGCCAGTAGTTGATGCATAACCTCATCGAACCATCCTGCTTCTTTACGAACAAAAATGGAGCTCCCCACTGGTACGCACTGGGCCGGATGAATCGCTTGTCCAGTAGCTCTTCTAGCTGCTTTTTCAGCTCCTGCAGCTCTATCGTAGACATACGATATGGCGCCATAGAGATCAGTCCAGCTTCCGGAACCAAGCTAATAGAAAACTCCACTTCTCTCTTCGGGGGAAACTCCAGGATCTCCCCTAGAATATATTCGGGTATTCGTATACCACCAGAATATGCGCTATGTCCTGCTTTGCCTCCACCTCTGAGGAAGCTAGGAATATGAAACTTTGATTTGCCAATGGGCAGCAATACAAAACCACTGATTCTTCCTTGGACGGCGGCGTGGCCGACATCACAGGCGGAAAGGTTACCGACTTCTTAGCGCAGTCCAAGATCACCTGGTTGTCGCGCAACCACTCCATCCCAAGAATGATATTCAAGCCCACTAAGGGTAAGTAGATAAGATTAGCTACGAACATCCGGTCTTGTAGCTGGAGTGGACACTAGAGACACACTTGGCATATCTCAACAGGTGGGGCAGTAGAAGTAGACACCCTCAGTGTGTAGGGTAGTGCTATGGAGGATAGATCTAGTCTCCTAACATTATCATAGAAAATAAAAGAGTGCAAACCTCTCGAATCATACAACACAGTCAAAGTATTACCCAAAATCGTGCACTTACCCATGATCAAGCCTTCAGCGTCCTCGGCCTCTTCCCTAGATAGGGTGAAAACCTGTCCCTACTGCTAAGCTAGCGGCGGGAGTGTTGGGCAATGCCTGGCAATGTGGCCTCCCTGTCCACATCTAAAGCATACATTTTGCCATGCATAGCATTCCCCCTGGTGGAGCCTTCCACATTTTGGGCATGGTGGCCTAGAGTCTCTGCCTGGCTGAACTCCTCCGACCTCTTGCTCGGAGCTTCTCGGAATGTCACTCTGCTGCAGTGGTCTAACTGCGGGCTGCTGGGGCCTCATCAACTACTATGGGGGCCTAGTAAATCCTGCTCCCCCCGGGACCAATGGTCTCACCGCCCATTGTTGCGGCCGCGGAAGAACTTGTACTCTACTCTTGTTGGGGAACAGAGCCTGAAAGGGCCCTTTGTGTCTCTGTGCCTGCGAAGAACTCCCCTGCTCCTCCATCCTCCTCTTATTCCTCACATTTCTGGCCCTGGTCAGGTTCTTGGCCGACTCGTCCAATGTCATACACTTGCTGAGTAGGAGGGCATAATCCTGGATAACCCAGTGATTGATGGCCATCTGTAGTTCCTCCTTCAATCCCCTCTGAAACTTTCCTCACTTCCATGCTTCATCAGGGTGCAGCTGATATGTGGAGGAATAACGACATAATATCTCGAAAGCAGATGTGTATTCAGCAACTATCATGTCCTCCTGCTGTAATGCTAGAAACTCGGCTTCTTTCTGATCCCTAAGCCCCTTAGGGAAATACTTGTTCAGAAGGGCAGTGGTAAATCGATCCTAGGTGATAGGACTTTCTTGTTGTTCCAGAAGGGGCCTGGCAGAGTTCCACCATGTTCTGGCAGCACCTCGCCGCTTTCGTGTTGCAAAACGGGCCTTCTGCACCTCGGTGTCCAATTATGGAGGAGTTCTGGGTCCATCAGTCCTTCAAAGGTTGGAGGGTTAGCTCTTCCGAATTCAGCGAACTTCCGGGCTTCTGCCTCCTCAGCCGTCGGGGCAGGGTTTCGATGTGCAGTGGCAGCTGCCATTTGGATGGTTGCTTTAGCTTGAGCTTGGGTGGCTTGGGCCTGAGCCTGAGTGGCCTGGGCCATTTCTCTAAGAATCTCTGCAAAATCTGCCACTTCCATAGTGCGTTGTGTAGAGTCTCTCCTAGGTGGCATGGCTGTTCTACGGTACCTGTACATATCACGAGTTGATCAAGCTCAAGAAAAGCAAGCACACATATCTCAGTGCATACAACTTAGCAGAACATACATTGTAATTCATGCCCAAAAGCATAGTGCGGCTCAATCCATAGGCTCAGGTAGGACGACCAAACTGCTCTGATACCAACTGTAACACCCTAGCTAACTACCTATGCTCGAGTCATATGCAATGCTGGCTAGGTTGTTGATCACTTGGCGGGATTACTTATAGTTCTTCGTTACCATTTTGAAAATACTGAGTTATGGAAAATATGGACCATTTTGAAACTTTTCTACTGGTAATCTATTACTAAAGTATGAGCCGCGCGTGAATCAAAACATATAATACAAACGATAGAGCCTGAGCTTATACGGGCTAAGCCCTCATAGTATCAACAAGCATAATATGCAGTTATTTACACACCCTTGGTCTATCACAATTATTCATATCAACAGTAGAGTAGTATAATAGCTTACATACATGTGCCACATACGCACGTCAAAAATACATATCAAAATGAAACTAGACTATCTAGTCTTCAGGTCGGGCCCTCGGTCGGGTTTCGCTCGACTTCTTACAGCTCCACGGGTGGCTCTCCATATGGCTCCTTGTAGACCTCATAGTCCTCGCCCGCTCTTGGAAGCATCAGTGAGTGGGGGTGAGAACGCGTGTCCTCAATGGTTACCCTGGCGTAAGGGGGTACTGCTATAACTCACTTATGAACCAGGCCGCTCAGGAAATCTCTATGTTCACATACATACTAACATCCTACTAATTATTATCTTCGCCTAGAGTCCTGAATGACTTTATCTATCTTACTAGGTGATTGGGGATCTAGTCTACATAGTCGTCTCGAGCGTTCTCTTGACGACATATCATGCATAAATAGTTATAACTACATATCTGCATACACACTGACATACATGCATACATCTATTCATTCATACAGGTATAACTACATAGTGCATGGGGAGACTTTGGGAACCTCTTACGCATACCGGCTTGCCCGGGTTAGCGTTCTTTTCTTCTGGCCCTTCACTTATGTAACCGCAGCCTTACGATTACAACCACTTCTATTCCCAACTTGATGACGACCCAGTTGCGCTCACACTAGAGTAGTTGCTAACCACCGATGGGGTCTAGTGTCCATCGCCGCCAATCAAGTGGGCTAACCTCCACTAAGTAGGAGGCGGGGGCTGGGCCTTGCGACGCAACCAAGTGTTGGGCTTCTCTTCTTTATCTTATCGTTATCTTATCTTAGGTATGACGTCAACCTTTCTTTCGTTCTTTCATACTTTCTTTTCCTTCCTTGTGTCATTAACCTCGTTAACCAATCCACCCTTTTGGGACTGGTGAGGGGCGTGTCTGTAAGACCTTGCCAAGAGAGGGACTTCCTAGCATATAACTACTACTTGTTCCTTAACGTTCCATTATGATCTTTAAGCATTAGGTGATTAACCTGTAATTCTCTAGGGCTGCCCTAACACCTACTTGATAACCCGTTCCTCATGATGCATGCTTTGGTATACAATAATATGCATATCCCTTGGAACCACTAAAGTCTCAAGTCTTTCAGGTTTTATTCAAATTTCTAGGGTTACATTCGAATGAAATCCCTACTAGTGCTTTCATTCGACTGAAATAGGGTTTCATTCGATTGAAATCCTCAGCATGCTTTCATTTGAATGCTATGGGATTCAATCGATTGAAATCCTGGGATTTTCTTTCATTCAACTGAAATGGAATTCAATCTATTGAAAGCTCGAATTGTCTTTCATTCGACTAAAAACTCTATTCAATCGATTGAAAGCTGTAAAAATCGTTTCCCCGAGACTTTAGTTCTCATTTTCCCCAAAAACCTATTGTTCCTAGGGTTCCAATCAGTACAGTTATGCATTTTATTTGTCAAAATTTCCCAAATTTCTACTTAACACTTTACAGTCAAACACTTTACACTTTACAGTCAAACATGCAAAATAACACATATAGTTAAAAATTAAACCACATAGACAGTGGGCTCAGAGTTACCCATTTCCTATGTGCTTTCTAATCAGTTGTCAGTGGTGAGGGAATTATCCTCTTCCCGTTGGTGTGCTCCCCCTATTTTTCCTAGGCTCGGTAGCGTAACCGCGATGTGCTGGGACGACACCGGCAAAGTAACTTTTCTAACTCTCTTTTTCTTTTTCACCTTCAGAAGCTTTGGGGGGCCTTTTATAGGCAGGGGTTCGGCCCCCCTTTGCTTCCTGTTCCCTTTCTTTTCTTTTTCATATATATATATATATATATATATTTAGTTTATTATTTATTAATTTAATTATGTTTTTAATCCTGTAAAACCATAATATTACATCCTTATTTTACGAAACTATCGCGCGCGTATGGACATCCTAAAAATGTTCCGAGCACATACCCACGATCCACTAAATTTCCCGGTCATAGTGGTGCATCAGGTTAAGGCTTCCGTGATCATATCGCACGGAGGAAAATTTTTGACAGATACCTTAGATGCCTGCAGGAGTTCCAATTTTTGACGGAATTTAGCACAGACCTTGCGGTGCTCCGTAAGATCACGAAACAATTACTTGACTGGTGTTTGGACAAGATTAAGGTTCTAAATAATTTTTCCAGTACCAAATAATCGCCTCTAATATGCTTTTAGTTAAGGAAGAGTTGGGGTTTAAGCAAGATCTCTTTATAAGGGAGAGTTCGGGACGTTACAAGAACTTGTACCAAAACCCAAGGATAAGGAAATTATTGGTACAAAATGGGTGTTCAGGAATAAACTTGATGAGAACGGCATCATTGTACGTAACAAAGCAAGATTGGTGGCTCAAGGTTACAATCAAGAAGAAGGTATTGATTATGATGAAACTTATGCACCAGTGGCCAGGTTAGAAGCTATTCATTTACTGCTAGCATATGCCTGTTCCTTAAATTTTCAATTATATCAAATGGACGTTAAGAGTGCATTTTAAACGGTTATATACAAGAGGAGGTTTATGTCTACCAACCCCAGGTTTTGAAGATTTCAAAAACCCTTCTCATGTATATAAAATTAAAAAGACACTTTATGGTCTCAAACAGGCTCCTAGAGCTTGGTACGATAGATTGAGTAAATTTCTTTGTGACAACAGTTTTGAAAAAGGTAAAGTTGACACAACTCTTTTCATTAAAAGAACTAAAGGTCATACTCTACTAGTTCAGATCTATGTGGATGATATTATTTTTGGTTCTACTAATGAGCTTTTGTGTAAAGAATTCTCTGACCTAATGCAATGGGAGTTTGAGATGTCTATGATGGGAAAATTGAATTTCTTTCTTGGTCTTCAAATCAAACAAACCAAGAATGGAACATTCATAAATCAATCCAAGTTCTGCAAAGAACTATTGTAGAAATACAAGATGGATGATTGTAAGGCAATAGCAACACCAATGGGATCAAGCACATATCTGGATCAGGATGACTCCGGTAAGTCCATTGATGTAACCCAATATCGAGGTATGATCAGCTCTTTGTTATATTTAACTGCTAGTCGACCTGATATTATGTTCAGTGTTTGCTTATGTGCTCGCTTTCAATCATCTCCTAAAGAATCTCATTTAAGTGCTGTGAAACGTATTTTAAAATATTTAAAAGCCACCGTCAATGTTGGATTGTGGTTCCCTAAAGGAAGCATCTGCAGGTTGATAGGTTATTCTGATTCTGATTTTGCCGGTTGTAAAATCAAATGCAAAAGCACTAGTGGTACTTGTCATATCTTAGGGAATGCTCTAGACTCTTGGTCTTGCAAGAAACAAGTTGTGTTGCATTAAGCACTGCTGAGGCAGAATATATCATAGCCAGAAGCTGTTGTGCACAAGTATTGTGGCTCAAGCAACAACTAAAAGACTTCGGTCTAGACCTTGGTTGTATTCCCATTAAGTGTGACAACACGAGTGCAATCAATCTAACCAAAAATCCTGGAATGTGATGCATTCCAGAACGAAACACATAGACATTAGACATCACTTTCTCAGAGATCATGTTTTGAAAAAGGAAGTAGAACTGGATTTTGTTGCAACACATGATTAGCTTGCCGATATCTTGACAAAACCCTTGGCAAAAGAAGCTTTTTACAAAACTAGAAGAGAGTTACGTATTTTAGATGAGATTGATATCTGCAAAACATTCTATGCTGATTATCTGTCTATGATTGCTTGCATTGATTGACATACGAGTGTTTTTCTGAATTATTTGCTTAACATATGCTATTCTTAAGTACTTAAGTCTTTCAATTTTACAATTTCTCAAGATTTTTATGGTTGTAATCGATTACTACAAGTATGTAATTGGTTACAAAACTTTGGCCATGTAAATCGGTTACAAAACTTCTCCGAGTAATCGATTACACAAGGGAGTAATCGATTACAAGCATTGATAATCGATTACTAAACCGTAGTAATCGATTACCTCTTAAAAACTTCTCAAAGTAATCAATTACACAAGGCAAGTAATCAATTACAAGCATTGCTAATCAATTACTAAACCACAGTAATCGATTACTAGCCATGGTCATTCGAATTACCCCTAATTTTTACAAACAAGGAGCAATTTTGAGAGGTCATTCGAATGACCTAACCCTGGTCATTCGAATGACCCATAATTTTTATCAACAGAGAACTAAATTTTCATGTTATTCGAATGACTAAGCTATGTCATGCGAATGACCACTGAAGAATCTAAGATTTTAGCTTTCCTACATGGTCCAACAAGTACAAAAACTCAGAAAATGGTATATGGAAGTAACTGTAGCTTCATTGTACTTGGGATAGCATGCATCATAAGGAACGGGTTTTCAGTAGAAGGATAGGAAAACCTTAGATAACTAGAGATATTAGCACCTAACTATGGTAAGCTCATAATTGAACATAGGGAATAAGTGTAGATCCTAAAAAGCAAATGCCTAGATACGAGTGTAGAGAGATGGTATTAGAGAAACCAAGTCAGACCGTCCAACATAAAGTGTCACCAGATAGAAAGAGAGATATCTTATAGGAAAATCGAGATAAACCTTCCAACACAGAGATGTTACCAGATAGAAAGATAGTGCAGTGTGTATATGGTCCGCTTTCGGTTACGCCACGAGGGTAGCCAGTAAGGGGGTGGAGTCTTGTTAGCCTCGAGGAACAGACAGAAAAGGTAGGTCGTACACCACCAGGGGACAACAGTCCTAAGGTGTACTAGGAAGTGTGGACAGACAAGAACCCACAGAGGTGGGGACAGACAGAACATGTAAGAGTACACGACCCCGTTAGGAATTCTGATGGGGGAAGCATGAATTCAGGAAAACCTGACAAGATGTGTGAAAGAGATCCTGTTAAGAAGATTCTTTCTCTGACCATTGATGGCTTGGTTTTGATGATGACAAAACCATCTTTGAAAGTTGAAGTTCTTTGTCTTAGTGCTCTCCCTGTGTTTTGGACTAACTGGCCTTTCTTGGTTTCTCAGCATTTGCTCCCCCTGTTTAAATCAAACCAAGCAATACCAAACAGGATCTTTCTCCCCCTTTTTGACATCATCAAAAAGAAGAAAAATGACCACAAATAGAATATCCAAAATAGGGAATGACGAGCACCAAAACGTCGTTAGATTTTAGTGCGCGGCCAAATAATAATTTATATACCAAGTAAACCCCGAGAACGTAGTAAAGGGGGTTAACCTGGGTCGTCTCTCAAGGAAGCAAT
>QANU01004238.1:6047-44623 GCA_003254905.1 Nissolia schottii
TCAAGCACCTAAGTTAGAAGCTTGATGATAGTGGAGAAATCTTGAGCAAATCGCTTGGGGACTGGACGTAGATCACAAGGGTGGTCGAACCAGGATAAATCACTGTTTGCAATCTCTCTAACTCTATCTCTTTATTTATTGCAAACTTATATTATTGTCTTGCACATTTGAGAATTGCATCTATTGATAATTGTTTATAATTAAGTTGCTCTCTTGATCTTATTGTTTTATTACAAACATAATTGAGCATGCTTATGTTACATCTTTAATTATTTTATTCCGCTGCATAGTAACGTTAATTGCATGAAAATGCAATATTTGTTGAAATTGGAATAATTTCTAAAATACCCAATTCACCCCCTCTTGGGTATTGGTTACCAAGACCAACAATCTTGTATGACGGACCCAGCGGATGTGTATTACAGATTCTAATGATGATAATGTTATCCGCCTTGTTATATTTGTTTTATTCCAACGCATGGCTCTATTTTAGTGCTAATGTGATACAAGCACAAGTTTAAAATGGGTCCTTATTTTATTGAGCAACGACTATTTTCGAAATGGACTAAAGTATTCTGACCAAGTAGATAACAACCTAGTGAGCTTTGTTTACTACGTACGGGTAAACAGTTAGCTAGGGTGTTTCACCCTGGCTCCTTTTAGCTGATCTAAGAGGTCATCTATCCGTGGCAGCGGGTACTTGTTTTTAATCGTCACCTTGTTGAGCTGCCTATAGTCAATACAGAATCTCATGGTGCCGTCTTTTTTCTTGACGAACAACACCGGGGCTCCCCACGGTGATGCACTCGGTCTAATGAACCCTTTGTCCATTAATTCCTCCAATTGCTTCTTCAACTCCTGCAGCTTTAACGGGGACATATGATAGGGGGTAATGGAAATGGGTCCGGCACCGGGTATCAAGTCAATGGAGAACTCTACTTCCCGCTCGGGTGGGAATTCTGGAATATCGTTGGGGAAAACGTCGGGGAACTCGCATACTACTGGAATCGCCTCAATTCTTCGATCCGTTGCCTTTACCTCTGAGGATGCCAGAAATACGCACCCTTGGTCCTTCAACTGGCAACAGTACAAGGTTGGCAATTCGTCGCCCAACTTCGCCGAACTCGCGGCTCCCGAAGGAAGAATCACTAATTTATTGGCGCAATCCAGCACCACCCCGTTGGTCTTCAACCAGTCCATCCCTAGTATAATATCTAACCCGACTAGGGGAAGGCAAATCAAGTCAGCTACGAACTCCCTTTTTTGTAGCTGAAACGGACACCTCAGGCACACCTGACAGGTCTTGACAGAGTGCAGTAGGCGTTGACACAAATAGAGTGTATGGTAGCATCGTAGGAGATAATTGTAGTTCCTGTACACTGCCATGAGAGATAAAGGAGTGCGAGGCTCCAGAGTCATACAACACAGTCAACGATTTCCCATTGATAGAGCACGTACCTAAAATTAGCCCTTCCTCCTGCTGGGCCTCCTCTGCTGCCATGGTGAAAACGCGGCCCTAGCGTTGGGCGGGGGCAGCGTTGCTCTGCATTCCTTGACGTAATGCCCACTTTGGCCATACCTGTAACATACGTTCTGTCCTGCCAAACACTCGCCTGCATGGGGCTTGTTACACTTTGGGCAAACTGGCCTGGCCTCTGGCAGTTTCTGGTTCGCTCCTCCTTGCGGTTGAGGTCGTAACGCTGGTGGCCCGGCCCTGGGTGGGTTCTGCGACCTCCCTATCCCTTGCTGCGGTCTCTGGGAATACTGGCCCCTACCCCTCCCTGGGAACGGGGCTTGGAACGACCCCTTCTTTCGGGGGTCCATCTGTGAGCCTCCTGCTTCGGCAAGCCTCCTCTTATTGCGCTCGCTGCGCACCTCTGCTAGGTCCCGGTTGGCTTCCTCCTGAGCCAAGCAGGTGTTTACTAGTGTCGCATAATCTCGCACACCTGAGCTCGCTAGGAACACTTTTAGCTCGGGCTTCAGGCCTCGGTGGTACTTGGCACACTTCCAGTTATCATCCGGGCAAAACCTACCCATCCGGGAGTAACGGCAAAGTTTCTCGAAGGCTGCTGTATACTCCGTAACGCTCATCGTCCCTTGCTTCAGTTCCAAAAATTTTGCCTCCTTCCGATCCTGTAGCTCCCTGGGGAAATACTTATCCAGGAATGTCACCTTAAACTGCTCCCAGGACATCTCTGGCCCTTCCTGTTCCGCCATCGGTCGGGTCATATCCCACCATTCTGCAGCTGCCTCTTCCAGTTTCCTCAAGCCGAACTTGATCTTCTGAGAGTCCTTACAGGGGACATCCTTGAAGACTTGCTCTATCTTCCTGACCCAGCCATACACCAGATCTGGATCCATCACTCCCTCAAACACCGGCGGGTTAGCTCGCATGAAGTCCTTGTACCGGAGAGTTTCAATTTCTTGAGCAGTCGGGATCACGTTCCGTTGAGCAGTGGAGGCCGCAATCTGAACTGTGGCCTCAGCTTGGGCTTGAGCAGCTTGCGCCACCTGTTGTAGTATCTCTGACAAATCCACAGTAGCAGACCCTCGAGACGTGTTATCCCTTCTTGGAGGCATGTCTGAGTATCAGCACCTGCAAAATCCTGAATTGATCAGTCTCAAGAATAGCCAGTGCACATATAACCAGAGCATGCAACTTAGGAAGGTATACACTGTGCATCATGCTCGGAAGCATAGTGCAGCTCAGTCCTCAGGCCACTCGGACTAAAATGCTCTGATACCAACTGAAAAATCCCTAGCTGATTTAGTACGCTCGAGCCGTACCGAATTCCCACTAGGTTGTTTACTTCGTGGCCATTTCTTCAGTTTTCAAAAATAATAAGGTTTAGCAAAATAAGGACCCATTTTTTTTCCAAGCATACAGTTTACAACATAAGAGCCGTGCGTGCGGCAAAGTAATATAACAAGCGGTATATTTAATAAGTTGAGTCTCCATACAGCGAATACATAGACTAAATACAACGCGGGTCCACAGTACATACAAATACACACCATATAGTAGTCATATTACATAATCCATACACAGGTCGAGAAATACATTTATTTCCTTATGATAATAACTACTACTCAGCCAGCTAGGCCTCCTTGCACACATCATCCTCAGGTTCCACGTCATCAGCATAGTAAGATTCATCTTCCATTCCTGGAGCCATAAGCGAGTGGGGGTGAGAACGGTAAGTGATAAGTCAATTTTGTACCCTAAGTTATTACCCTATAAGTGAACAAATGCATACTAAAATGTGTAGGTTTAACATTTAATCAACATGTTTTTACACATTGTCCTCTTTTGAGAGAAATTAAGAAAAAGGGTAAAATTAAGCATTATTTTAACCTTAGATACTTAATATCTGTTTTGTAGTTTTCTATTGTGAAATTTCAGGAAATGAAGGATCAAGAAGATCATTGAAGAAGTGAAGAAAAGATGTGACCAAGGGCAAAAGAGGAAAGAAGCAAGATGACGAATTTTAGCAAAAGCGCTCAGTGATTAAACATATATCGCTCAGCAATTAAGCTTTTATCGCTCAGCGGTCATGTACCTATCGCTCAGTGATTGTACCCAACTTGCACCGGCGCAATGATGGCACCAGCTTGGCGCCAGCTCATATTCAGGCGCCGCCCCTGCAAAAGCTGATAGGAGCATTTAATGAAGCAGCGTAAGCCGCCGAGATTTACTAAATCGCTCAACGCCACCGCCTTACCGCTCAGCGAAGTAGCTTAAGTCGCTCAGCGATGGTACTTAATCGCTGAGCGATCCTGCCGAACCTTGGCCTATAAATAGGAGGCGAAGGCATTCATTTTCCATCATCTCTCTTCCTCCCTCCCCCAAGTTCTCCCAAGCTGAGAACTCTTCCTTTTCCTTTCATTTTCTACACTTTTTACATTTTAGTTCAAGCACTTAGGTTTAGGTTAAAGTGCTTTATGATCTTTCAAGCTTTGTCACGAAGTTCTGCCGAATTAATTCCAGGTTCTATTGTTTCATTTCTCCTTGTCATTTACTCTTTCATTCTCTTGGTTTACTCTTTCTTGCTTTTCACTTGTTTTAATCTTCCATTGTCAGTTACATCTTTCCGTCTCGTTATTTACTTCTTTCTCTCTCTTTACTTACTTTGAGTATTAAACCTCCACCCATGGAGGAGTAAGTTCTTAATATCTTGCAAGCGGTAATTCTAGATTAAAGATTAATTTGAGGTCGTGTGCTTAAAGATTATTCATGTCTCGTTCCACCCTAATTAATAATATAGCGATTGCATGTTATTAGTTAAGGTTAAATCTAAGTTAATGAATCTTGACGATTGTATGATTTATTAAACTATGATTAAGGAACTTTTGGAGAACTAATCAGATTTGATTAAGGTGTGCAATTGGTGCTTAATTAATATGGGTCTTAATGCTGAGATCTTAGTTTTAAGACCTGTATTAACAAATGCTTAAGGGATTGACGATCGTAGTTTCTTAAGTAAATTGCATATTAGTTAGAGATTTCAACTAATGAACACCATCTCCTTTTATGAATAATTGATTAAGAACCGATGAGAATTAATCCTTGATCTAGTAACGCCGTATGCAGGATATTGCTTTTACCATTGTTGTCTTACTCTCGTTTTTAATCTCTTTTACTTTCAACAAACAAAACCCCCCTGATTTACTTAACTATTGATTTGGTTCTAAATTGCTTCTTTGGGAAACGACCTAGGTTAACCCCCTTTATTACGTTCTTGGGGTTTACTTGGATTATAAATTATTATTTGATTGCGCACTGAAATCTAACGACATTTTGGTGGGCGTCAAATTTGGCGCCGTTGCCGGGGAAGCAATTTAGGCAAACTCTTTTCTTTTCTCTCCATTTCTTTTTCCTTTTGTTATTTAGTTTCAATTCTCATGTATGACTCATTCCTTGCCTGACTTTTCCTTAGTTGATTTTGATCCCGAAATCGAGAGAACGAGAAGGACAATTAGGCAGGAGTTGAGGCAACAAAGAGAACCCCCTTTTTCTACTGATAGTACTATTTCTATTACAGGTAACATGGCAAATCCTGCTCAAACTTAGGGCCAGTTGGCAGCCCCTGACTATTCTTATGAGCCCTCCGGTGTAGTTTTCCCTGACGATGCCATGGACTTTGAGTAGGTCCTCAGTGAGTAACATGTTAATCGTGGCTTTCGTTTTCTCGGATATTCTCCAGGCCGCTCAGAGTTTAATCTAGGTGTGAATGCAACTAATCCCCTACTGATTATGATCTTGGGCCTATACTCTGCGCAGCTTTATCTATGTTACTAGGTGATAGGTTCTCTAATCTTGTTATTACCTAGGCTTCGTGCTTGTTAACAATACGTTACTACTAGAGACATACTATTCGTCTTGGGATGCTCCCTTGACGATATATAATGTATGGACAGTTATTTGTAATGCCTAAGCAGACATACATATATTAAACATCATATCCCCAACCATCAAAGCATACATTTAATTTCCATAGTGCATGAGGGGAATTTGGGGATCTCTTACGCGCTCTGTGGCTGCGTCCTACTTAGTCCTTTGCACCCATGAAGCTGTGGCCTCAGACTACAACCTCTTTTTGCTATTATTGTATCGACCCGGCAGCGCTCTTTACCGGTGTGGTAACTAACCAGATAAGGCTCATAGGAGGTAGACATCGAATACAATTAGTGCAACCATCCCCTATGGCATGGCGAGGGATCAGACCTATGAATGATCAGGCGTGGACGCGCTTTGACCGACCCTATGGCGCGATCCGTTTCTCTTTTATCTTTTAGTGGGGCCCCTTAGTTTCATTTCATTCATGCAGGCCTATGCCTGTTTTTCATAGCTGGGCCTATGCCCGTGTCTTATCGCGGTCAGGTCTCTCTACCTGCGTTGCTCGTGACCAATCCATCTTGCTGAATTGGCGAGGGGTGTGTCTGTAAGACTTTGCCAAGAGAATAGGGATTTCCTAATTATATAACTACTGACTTTGGCTAAGGCCGTCTGAATCCATGGTGATTCGTCGCCTTTGCTCTACTTTTATTTCCTAAGGTTCAATTATGATCTCCGTTAACCTTTAAGGTGAACTTCTAGTCATCTAAGGTCATCCTAACTCCTACGACGACCCTGCCTCATGATGCATGCTCAAACACATAAATATGGCCTAACCTTCCTCCTTGGATCCCTTGGAAACACTAAACTCCCAACTCTGCCAGGTTTCATTCGAATACTTGCTAGGGTATTCGAATGAAATCCCTCGGAGTTCTTTCATTCAACTAAAAATGGGTTTTCATTCGACTAAATTGCCTCGGCATCCTTTCATTCGAATACAAGGGGATTCATTCGATTGAATTCCCAACAATTCGCCTCATTCGACTGCTGAGGAACTCTTTCGAAGGAAAGCTCACTTTGGGCTTCCATTCGACTGAATTCCTTCAGTATTCGAATGGAAGCTGTAAAAATCACCTCTCGACACTCCAGTTCGTAAATTATCACTGTTCCTCAGGTTCCAAGTAGTACAGTTATGCATTTCATTTATCAAAATTACCAAAAACCCCTTTTTACCCTGATTTCCCCAAAAATACTACTTAACATTTTGACAGTCAGATATTCCAGATAACACACAAACAGTCACATAATTAACCACATAGATAGTGGACTAAAAGTTACCCACTTCCTATGCAGATTTGGAGTTGGTAGGTGATAAGTGCCCAATTTACACAATTTTCATCATTCAAAATGGCACTTATTCTCACATATTTTAAAGAATTATCTAATTAAATCTCTATGTTTTGTAGGATATTAATATATTTTGANTTTCATCAGTAGGTGGAAGGTGGAGAAAATCCCTGTCGCACTGGTGTGCTCCAAGAAATTTTCGGAGGTCCGGTAGCGCTCTCACGAAGTGCTCGAACGGTACAGTGAAAGTGAAAATTTTGGAGGAAAGCAGCAAAGTTCTAAACTCATCTTCATTGGCAATCAGGGGGCATTTATAGCCGTGGCCCCCCTGTTGCTTATAATTATAATTTTAATTGTTAATTATTTATTATTATATTATTATTCTATTATAGTTATCTTACTTATGCCCACTTGGGTCCTATTTTAATCACCTTTGATCACTCCGGCCCCACCCACAGTCTTTAGAAAAATATGGTAAATACGTATCTGTAATATGCTAATTTTTCCCGTCAAGATGGCGCGTCGAAACAAGCTATCAGGGAACTTGTTTCCGTCTGCTCTCCCTTCGCAGATCACTTTGGTTCCCAACCGGATTCCCGTTTCATTCCAAACTGAACACCAATCTTATAGCACCCTATGGGACCCTAACCTTCCAGTCTTGTCCTTCCAACCTAAGGGGCAAGTCTCATAAATAATTTTCCTCCAACCCAAATTCGGGTTAATTCATACATTATTGTTATTATTATCATATTATTGTATTATTATTTATTATTTCATTCTTATTATCATTTTTTTTCTAAGCCAGGGTCATGAGTCGTGCCTAAAGTCTTCTTAAAGAAAGTCGGGGTGTTACATTTATCCACCAGGACCGCGTAGTCCCAGATATCAAGGTAATTCACTGCCACCTGTAGTTCTCTTTTCAGTCCCTGCTTGTACTTGTCACACTTCCAGCCCTCATCAGGGTTCAGCCTGTAAGTTCTCGAATAGCTGCAGAGCTGATCAAATATAGCCATGTACTCCGACATGGTCCTTTCTCCTTGTTTCAGTTTCAAAAATTCTATTTCCTTACGATTTTGGATCCCCCACAAAAAGTACTTGTCCATGACTACGGTGGTGAACGTCTTCCAGGTGATGACTTCTTCCCTCTACTCTGGTAGGGGCTTGGTGGCTTTCCACCAGTCGCGAGCCACACCTCTAAACATCCTGGCTGCAAACTTTACCTTTTGCTCCTCAGTACACTCCAGATCCTCGTAGATCTGCTCTATTCCCTCGATCCAGTTGTAGACGATCTCTGGGTCGATTTGTCCTTCGAAAGTGGGCAGGCGAGTCCTCATGAATTATGGATACTTCTGGGCGTCAACTTCCCATGTGGTCGGAAGCACATTCCTGGCAGCAGTGGTAGTGGCCATCTGTGCCGTGGCTCGAGCCATTTCACGAATTACGTCCATAAAATCCCCATTTTCTTGGGTACGTTGTGTATGGTCTCTTCTGGGTGGCACGTCTGTCTATAGAGCACCTGTAAAATCTTGAGTTGATCAGTCTCAAGACAAGCTAGTGCACATAAAATAGCTCATTCAACCTAGAAACAGTATACACTACTTTCATGCTTGGAAGCATAGTGCAGCTCAGTCCTCAGGCTCTCTTGGACTAAACTGCTTTGATACCAACTGTAACAACCTAGGTTAGCAGCTCATGCTTAAGTCATAATCCACGTCCCCTAGGTTGCTACTTGTCGCGTGGGCGTACTCATAGTCCCTAATTATTTGAGAAAATAGTATTATAATCTGAAAATATGGACCTGTTTTTTTTTCTTTTCCATAATTACTCTTTTGTTCAACTAGGAGCCATGCACGTGGGAGCTATACCATATGCTCAATAGATACGGATAACGGAAAAGTGGTAGTGTAAATAATCATACATACAAGCAGAACAGAATAGGGTCCATCAGTCAATAATATACATGTGTATCCCAATATATACATAACCAGTGTCAGTACAAGTCAGAACCTACAATTACTATGAAACATAAAAGACATACATACATATTACATATCAGTCAGCAACTGTATCTATATCGACTACAAAAAGGCAGCATCAGAGGCTGATGACAGGGTCAGGGAAAGCAGGGGCTAGTCACGGGGCCATCCTCACTCCTCGGGATCCAGGACCTCCTCCTCCTCATTCTCACCGTCCTCCTCCTTTGAGGAGTCCTCATCCAGGGTGTTCTCCTCCTCGGCTAGGGGTGTCTCTAGTACGGCCAGCAAGTCCCAGTGAACAGTGGATGCACTTGCCTCGGCGTCGTGATTGCGAGGTGCGAACCGTCGGCGATAGGTGGAGGTGACTCTCATCCTGGCTCCTTGGCGGTAGACCGGGGGTGGTGGTCGTGGCTTCTAGGAGTTAGGGTTGATCTCTACATCTTTCTCATAGGGGGAAGGCTCTCCCATGTCGACGTCGCTCGGTCGGGGGTTATCACCGGTAGATCCCCGGTCCGACAGGTGCTGGTGGTGCTACTCTGAGAGGGTCGGGGCTGTCCACAATGCAAAACGTCCAAACCTCTGCCTCTTCCTCTGTCTCGGGGTCCCTGTGTCTAAATCTGCTACGGAGAACCCTCCGCTTCTTCGGCGGTAGGCTCATCGTACTCTCCTAAAGTCATAAGTGAGTGGGGTGAGAACTTGTGGTTCTTAGTAGGTAACTATAGGGTAGTGGAGTCTGGTTGCTCAATTATGCTTCAGGTCACTCAGGAGATCTCTAAGTGTTCATGCATCTAAACCCCCTACTGGTTACTATCTTTCCTACTGTCATGAGCAGCTTTATCTAATTACTATGTGAAGGGGATTTCTAATCTTTAACTTACCTAGGTATTTGTGCTTGTTTCTGTTACTCTCCGTACTGCTTAGACCGTCGCGTGCTTGTTTGGTGGACAGTTACATAACATATGCATAGTCATACAATTATTCAATCATCATATAAGTATCATGCATGAGCGGCTGGGGGTTCTCTTACGCGCCTATGGCCGTGTCCTTTTCGTTACTAGGTGCCCTCACTCCCTTGTTGACTGCAGGATCGTCATCCCCATACAGTCACAACTGCTTGCAACTATTCAGCTGATAGAATGGAGGGAGTGTACCCTGGTGGTAGCACTAGCAAATGAGGGCTCGCTTGTCCACGTCTAGGGGACAAGATCTCTCTTTTTCTTTCCTTGTCCACTTCTGGGTGACAATCCTTCGCCATGTCTGGGGGCGTAGGTTAGTAACCACAACTGGGGGTGCGTCTTCATGCCACGTCTGGGGGGCATATCATTTTGTCTTTCTTTGATCCATGTCTGAGGGGTCCTTTCTGCCACGTCTGGGGGCGTCTGACTCGTCTTTTAAATGTCATGACATAAAAACTCAAGTATTACTTTCTTTCCTTACTTTCTTGTCTCTCATCTGGTTGGAAACCCGTATTCAGATCATTGTCTGCGTAACATAATCATAACCCAGTTCTTCTTGCTAGACTGGGAAGGGGCTTGTCAGGTGTGACGTGCCAAGAGAGGGATTTCCTATTACATAACTATGTTCCTTCTTTAAGGTACACCGACCCTTGGTGGTCGGGCCTTCTTAAGATGTTATCAGTTCCCTATATTCAGTTATCATCTCTGGACATTAGGTGATTTAATTCTAGTGAGCTATAGTTGCTCTAATCCCCGTGGCAACACTTCCTCATGATGCATGCACTGCTAGATACCCGTAGTCTTTTCCTGTCTCATCATTCTTAGGTGGTTTCAAGTAATGCAAATGGAATTATATAGCTTCATTAACTAAGTACAACATTTTAGCCACTTGGGCAAGCCTAACCAGTACCCTCGGGCTCTTAGGCCGCTCAGTGCTATGTCTGTCCGCTCAGTGCCCTTGGCCGCTCAGCGCGAACCCGGCTCCCTTAAGCTCTGAGTCATCCTTATCCAACCTACGTGGCATCCAGGACAGGCCGTTCAACGCCCTATGCATGCCGTTCAGCGCTAGGCCAGGTTGCTCAGCGCCCTTTATGGCCGCTCAGCGCCCTGGACGCACCTGAACTTATTTCATGAGGTTTGGCCACCTTTATTTCCATTCTTTCCATGCCTTCTTCTCATGCTTTCTTAAGGATATTTCCACATAATTCCATCCATTACAACCCACCAAAATCTAGCGTAACATATACATGCATAATCATTCTTAACAATCTACAACTATCACAATATCACATATAGTTACATCAAGAACTCAAAGCACCAAGAAGGTGAGTAAAAGCCTAAGTTACCCACTTCCTTAGAGCTTGTAGGATGATGAAGAAGGTAGAAGAGGGCTGCTCTCCAAGAACCAAGCGTCGTCCAAGCTTCGGTCAGTCGTCAGTCAGCATAACGCGATGCACACGAGTAGAGTTTCAGCTAGGAGAGGAATTTTTTTATGCAACAATGGCTGAATTGGATGGCTAATTATAGCCAAGGATCATCCCCCCAAATTACCTCTTTACCCTTCCATATAATTACCATTTTACCCTTTTTAATTTTCTTAAATAATTAATAAATTCAAAGGATAATTCAAATGCCAAATCAATGAATAGTAACTAAATATTTAATTATTTTCCTTGAAATTCTGATTCCTCACGTGCTGTTTCTAAATTTTGGACTTCTCCCGGTCCCGTTTCGCTCGTGTTTGATCCCTCGCTGTCCCAGTACGTCGCGTACGGTCGTCCGAAAAATATTCTGATCATACAGTCGCGATCCTCTAATTTTCCCTAACCTAGGACTAATATTACTCGAAGGCATTCGTGAATTTTTTTCTGGAGGAGTATTCCAATGGCAGACAATCGTCGTTCGGCCGTCTGCGAAATTTCTTGCAACGACTCACCCTATGTTCTATGAACACTTAACCTAAGAATTTCCCATCCTAGCCTTCTAATCATGTATTAAGAATTATTAAATGCTTATTTTTGTGAATATTTCTCTAGCAGGAAAGCGGGATGTTACACGCTGGGTCTTAACATCCACAGTCTGAGTAAACTCCCCCTTAACAGGGATGGCGAAGTTCTGAACGATCTGAGAAATGACTGGAGCATATGGCAAGGCACCTGCACGACTGCAGTGTTGTAGCATATGTTGTTGAAGAAGATATGCCCAGTTAATCCTTTCTCTGTTTTTGATCCCAAAAATTATCTATAGTTCTAGTTCGCTAATCCGAGCATGATTTGAGATTTGAGGCAATAGAATATAGCTTATGAAGTAGTGGATTAGTCTGTCACTGACCTTAAGTGGACCGACAATCAGTATGTCTCTGGTACGAGCAAACTCTAGGCATTAACGCTTTTCTTGTAACTGCTCCTCAGAAAAATGACACAGACTCTGGTAGAATACCTTCCGGTTAAAATGAGTCTAATGACACATGATCTCAGCACTGAGTTTTCTTTGCTCATATGGAATGCTCTGACAATTTCCAAGATCCTGAAGAGTCATGCTGATGTCTACACCTTTGACACGAGAGACCAGCCTCCCATCCAAGTACTGCAGGTTGCAATAAAATACTTTGACCAACTCTGGATAGTAAGACCCATGCAGAGAGACAGAGTCTTCTAAGCCATGGTACTCAAACAAGGTGGGAAAATCCAGCCCTGCTACAGAAAAGGTATTCAGGATCCCGTACTCTGGAGCAAGTATTGGACGCTCTAGGAAGTGAGATAGAAATCTCTTCTTCTGCTCCTCGGTGTGTAGAAGCCGAGATATATCAAGTGGATTGAGGCTTGAACCAATGTTCTTGGTGTGACCATGTTTTGAGCCAGAAGCAGCCATGGAGAGCAAAAGATGGTGGTTCGATTTTTGAAGAAAATTTGAAAGAAAATAGGAAATGGATACAAGGAAATGCAAGAGTAGAGTGTAACAATCACAACACAACAAGAATCAACAAGAAATGTAGAGAAATTTGCGAGAAAGATGAAGAGGAAGGCTCAGAGATGGAGAGGAATAAGAGAGTAATCAATTATCAAAATGCAGAAATGGGCCATGGAATATATATACAAGAGCCAGTAATCGATTAACCAACCTCCATAATCGATTACTCAATGCCATTTTTGAACTGGTAATCGATTACTACGGTTTAGTAATCGATTAGCCAACTGCTTATAATCGATTACTGACCATTGTAGTCGATTACATGGAGAAATATTGTAATCAATTGCTAATTCTTGTAATCGATTAACATGGCTTAAGGTGTAATCGATTATTGCCATTGTGTAATCGATTACAGCCATAAAAATTTTGAAAAAATTTAAAATTTAAAGACTCAAGCACTTAAGAATATCATATGTTAGCAAACAATTCAGACAGACATTCGTATATCAATCAATGCAAGCAATCATAGACAATCATAGACAAATAATCAGACATAAAATGTTTAGCAGATATCAATCTCATCTAAGATACCTAATTCTCTTCTAATTTTATAAAAAGCTTCTTTTGCCAAGGGTTTTGTTAAGATATTAGCAAGCTGATCATGTGTTACAATAAAATCCAGTTCTACATCTTTTTTCAAAACATGATCTCTAAGAAAATGATGTCTTATGTCTATGTGTTTTGTTCTGGAATGCATCACAGGATTTTTGGTTAGATTGATTGCACTCGTGTTGTCACACTTAAAGGGAATATAGACAAGGTCTAGACCGAAGTCTTTGAGTTGTTGCTTGATGTAACATCCCACTTTCCCTTAGCAAGGATTTCACAGGAAAACCATCAGTAGAAACTTTTCTGTTTAATTTTTCGAAAATCTGAAGACACTTAAAAGACTTCACTTGGTCTTTAGAGTTTTACAGAAAAATCAGACAGTCGGAAAAATGAAGTTCTGCTTAATTTTGGACAATTCCGCAGACTCTAGAACAGTCCCGTCTGGCCCCGTCTGGCCCCGTCTAGCCAGTAGAACTGTGCAGTGGGCCCCAGTCTTGGGAAATCATACCTTATGTAGGGAAAGGTCACCAAATCCCTAGAGTTAACTATAACTACAGATAGCAACCTAAGAGGGGGTGAATTAGGTTTTTCTTGTTTTTCTCGGATTTTGATTCTTTGAGAAGTATGAAACCCTAATCCCCAAATTTAGAACAAGACCCAGCAATTAACCAAATAATTGATAATGTTAAATGCAGCGAAAATTGTAAATTGCTGAATATAAAAGTGTAAGGATAAGAAAGATCACACCGGAGAATTTATCCTGGTTCACCTTCACAACCGAAGGCTACGTTCAGTCCCCTGTTTCTGAGGCAGGGTTTTTCCACTATGTAATCTTGTGTTGTNACCGCAAGAGAACACAACTGTTCTCCTGGTACACAATGCCTTCACCGAACACTACGGTGATGATCAGAATAACACACCGAAAACCACGGTGCTTACAACAACCAATTGTTTTGAAAAAGTAATACAATGGCTTTGTAACAATCCTAAACTCAGGGAAGGATAATCCTGAATAGAAAGCACTCACAGATATGAAAGTTATGGCTCAATGTTTTTCTGAGTTTTGGATTGAAAGGAACTTTGAAAGTTTTGATCAGAACATGTAAAACTTGTAAGAATTAATGAAAGAATGGAGTTCTGATTGTGTGTTCTTGGTTCTGCACGAATTCTGCAATATATAGGCAGAGGTGCCTGTTCATGAACCAATGCCAAAGCATATGATGCAAAACAACGCATTGTTTCATGAAAAAACACACCCATTCGAGCATGTAATCGATTACTATAGAGTGGTAATCGATTACACACAACAAACGGCCATAATTTCAAATTTCAAAAGGTGGTAATTGTAACATCCCGATTTTCCCTTAGAGGAATAATCGTGATTAATTAATTTTAATCATGATTAGAGAATTGAGATGGGAAATTTTAGTTAAAATATCCCTCAAAATTTAGACGTGTCACGGTAGAAAATTTGGCGCACAACCGAACCGCCATTGGTTGCCGATGAAATTTGGCACGCAAAACGATGTACGTGAAAATAATCTCCCGGAGAAAAATTTCACAAGCACCTTTAATATTAATACCCTTAGGTAGGTGGGAAATAGAGGACCACCGAGACTGCGAGCGCTAAAACACGAGCGAACCGGAACCGGANGCCATTGACCTTTAATATCTTAACATGTGCTAACTATTGACTCTAGGGTTAAAATCTTGAACCTTTAAAGATGTGCAGCTTGAGCCTTGAGGTTCTTTGATCTTGATTGAGTCTTCCCTTTTTCTGCTTTCTGTTGGTGTTGTTGTCATCATCAAAACCACGCCATCAATGGTCAGAGGAAGAGTCTTCTTCACATTAACCCCAAGCCCCTACTAGGAAGCTTTGGCGATCGTTGAAACGCCAGCAGAATGGTTCCGTTCGGACACTGTGAGAAATATGGGGTCAAAGGTATCTGTGAAGGATACTCCTCCGGAGAAAAATTCACAAATGCCTTGAATGAACCTTACTCCTAGGTAGGGGGAAATTAGAGGATCGCGACGGTATAAGCGGAATATTTTTCGGACGGCCATGCGCGACGCACTGGGACTGCGAACGACCAAAAACGAGCGAAACAGGACCGGGTGTGACCCACATCTAAATTGAGCACGTGGGGAAAGCAGATTTTTGTGAAAAAATATTAAAATATAGGTTACTATTCATTGATTTGACCTGATGTGACCTTATAATTATCCAAAATAATTAATTAATTACTAAATTAAATTAGAAAAGGTAAAATGGTAATTTTGGCACAAAATTTATGACCAAAATGCCCCCATCAACTGCAGCCTCCCTCCCCTATAAATACCCCATCATTTGTCTCATTTTTCACAAATTCATAACTCTTCTAAAACGCTGCCGGAAATTCGTTCGATCCGGGAACTCCGCTGAAACCTTGTCAGGAACAGGGAGCCAGTGGAAGGACATAACACCGTCATCTCCCTAACCCTCTTTGATCCTCTCTTTAGGGCTCTAAGAAGGTGGGTAATCCTAAGCTAGCTCACCTCCTTGGTGGCCTATGTGCTTGTGTGCTTCAAAGTTCTTATTATGTATTATGCTAGAAATGTTTGGTTAGGATAAGTAGATGACTTTGCTATGATTTCCTATGCTTTTCTAAGTTAAACATGCTTGTATGGTGATGGTTGGAACCTGGGGTGAAGCCTAAGAAGTGGCCATGGAAAACGGTTTCAAAAACTATAAGAGAACAAAGGAGGAGCTTCAGTCACGCCCAGGGCGCTGAGCGGCTCAATGGATCGCTAAGCAGCTCAATGGACCGCTGAACGTCCTGGGAGATAATCTTTGGACAATTGCTTTGAAACTGATCTGTGACTAAGTTGACTCCAAGGACCGCCGAGCGGTAATTGTGTGCGCTTAATCAAATATGGAAATGATTCAATGAATTCAATCCATTTAGCATGCCTACGGTTCAATTTACTTTGACTCTTAATATGCTTAAGTGACTCATGGTCAAAACGAATAACAAACTCTTTTGGCCACAAATAATGTTGCCAAGTTTCTAACACTCTAACTAATGCATACAATTCTTTATCATATGTTGGATAGTTTAGAGTGGGTCCACTTAGTTTTTCACTTAAATATGCAATGGGCTTACCTTCTTGCATGATTACACCTCTTATGCCAATTCCACTAGCATCACATTCAATTTCAAAAGTCTTACCAAAATCTGAAAGGGCTAGTAATGGTGCACTTATGAGTTTTTCTTTGAGGTTTTGGAAAGCTTTCTCTTGAGCATCTCCCCACTAAAATGGAACATTCTTCTTTGTCAATTCATTCAGAGGGGCTGGTATAGTGCTGAAATCCTTCACAAACCACCTATAGAAACTTGCAAGGCCATGGAAACTTCTCACTTGTCCAACATTAGTGGGTGTTGGCCATTCTTGGATGGCTTTGACTTTCTCTTCATCCATTGTTATACCTACATTACTTACAACAAAGCCAAGAAAAACAATCTTATCTGTGCAAAAATCACATTTTTCCAAGTTGCCAAACAATCGTTCTTTTCTCAGCACCCCAAGATCTTGTTTAAGATGTTCAACATGTTCTTCTAATGTTTTGCTGTACACAAGAATATCATCAAAATAAACTACCACAAATTTTCCAATGTATGCACGCAAGACATGATTCATCAACCTCATGAATGTGCTTGGCGCATTTGTTAATCCAAAAGGCATGACCAACCATTCATAAAGTCCATGTTTAGTCTTAAATGCGGTTTTCCATTCATCTCCTTCTTTCATTCTAATTTGACGGTAGCCACTTTTCAAATCAATATTGGAAAATATAATAGAACCACATAATTCATCAAGCATATCATCTAACCTAGGAATAGGATGGCGATACCTTATGGTTATGTTATTGATGGCTCTACAATCTATGCACATTGCAACACCCTAGCTAGTTGGCCTATGCTTAAGTCATAGGTTTCCCTGGCTAGGTGGTTGAACACTGGTGCTGCGAACTACTACTGTTCTAGGTTACGAGCTGAAATTAGGGTTACAAAAAATACGAGCCATTTTGAAATCTCTTTACGAGTACGGGTGGTTAGAAAATAATGAGCCATGCAAATAATATGACGTATANCTAGCTAGTTGGCCTATGCTTAAGTCATAGGTTTCCCTGGCTAGGTGGTTGAACGCTGGTGCTGCGAACTACTACTGTTCTAGGTTACGAGCTGAAATTAGGGTTACAAAAAATACGAGCCATTTTGAAATCTCTTTACAAGTACGGGTGGTTAGAAAATAATGAGCCATGCGAATAATATGACGTATAGCGGCGTAACTAAAATGTAGAAGAGTGCGGGTACATACCTGTAGCATGGAGCTTTATCGGTAGGAAATACACATAGGGGCTCGAATGTACGCAGCACACCACTTTACTACAATACATAAGTTTATACATAAGTTCCTACAGTCAGATGTTCATACCTATCAGGCTACATAAAATACAAAAACACTAACTATAATAAAAATACATACACGAGCGCGCTTCGTGTACGGTACAGATCCTATCCCTACTCTCGGGTCCTGCTGTCTGCCAACTACTCGGAGTCTCCTAGGCGCTCCAGGGGCTCTTCCTCCTCACTGCTCAGGTCCGTCACTGAGGAGAAGTCGCGTGGGACGAAGCGGCGTGGCCGAGCTGAGAGTATTCTCTTCCTGTCTGTGGTCATGACGCCTCAGGCTTGAACAGTCGAAGTAGACGCGCCGGGGTCTATGACTGGCATCGGGGATGGTGTGGGGCTCGGCTCTGGCTCCGATGGAGGCATCTCCTCCTCACCGTTCAGGCGAATCGGATCTCGGCTGCTGCTCCCTGGACGCTCATCAATCCAGATCGGATGCATCGGCGATGACCCTGGGGCTCCGAGTATTTGTCTAGGAGAACGATTGGACTCGTCCGGTAGACGAGCAGGTGCGAAGGTGCTCGTCTCAAGAAGAGTGTCCGTGCAATACTTACGCATACGGGTGCGGGTAAATAACCATACGTCCTTGGCTGGTGGGGATGTCATGGCTGCAAGCTGGATCCATAATCGAGTGGGGGTGAGAACTCTGGGTCCTCAGTGGGTCTCCGTGGCTATTAATGGTTCATTTACTATCCTCCAGACCATTCAGGGGGTTTCTAAGTGATCATGCATACTACAACCTTACTGGTTCATTATCTTTCGCTAGGACCCTGAGCAACTTTATCTAAGTTAGCTAGTTGACTGGGGAACTAGTCTTTCTTACTAAGTTTGCGTGCTTGATGATTACAATTCCACTAATAGTCTCGGGTCACTCCCTTGACGTACATAGTGCACAAACAATTACCGATACATATTAACTCGTATGCAGACAGTCATTCAATCACACACATATATATATAGTTACATAGTGCATGGGGGCATTGGGGATCTCTTATGCATACCGACTGGCCGGGTTAGCGTCCTACTTCTCCGCTTTGGCACATACCGGCTGGCCGGGTTAGTGCATCTTTTTTTAGGTATACCTGCTGGCCGGGTTAGCACTTTCTCTTTTTACGCGTACCGGTTGGCCGGGTTAGCGCTTTTTCCTCTACTTCCTCCTCTTTTTGTCCATCCTCTACCTTCCTTATGTCATTAACCTCTTCGAACCAATCCACCCTGGGGTGACTGACTCGTTAACCAGTCCTCACTAGTGGGGACGGGCGAGGTAACACATCAACCAATCCAACTTTGTGACCTGGTGAGGGGCTTGTCTGTAAGACTTTGCCAAGAGAGGGCTTCCTAGCATATAACTATATACGTGTTCCCTAAGTTCCGTTATTATCTTTATACATTAGGTAATTAACCTCTAATTCTCTAGGGTTGTCCTAACACCTATGCACAACCCTTTCCTCTTGATGCATGCTCTAATACACCACAATGGACTCGGTCTTACTCCTTGGATCCCTTGGAACCACCAAAGTCTCAAGTCTGCCAGGTTTCATTCGAATACTTGGCGGGGCATTCCAATGAAATCCCTCGGAGTTCTTTCATTCGATTGAAATGGATTTTCATTTGACTGAATTCCCTCAGCATTCTTTCATTCGAATACCAGGGGATTCATTCAATTGAATTCCTGAAATTCGCCTTCATTCAATTGCAGAGGAATTCATTCGAAGGAAAGCTCATTTTGGCTTTCATTTGACTGAAAACCTTGGGTATTCCAATGAATACTAAAAAAATGGCCTCCCCGAGACTCCAGTTCTCAATTTCCACTGTTCCTAGGGTTCCAAGTAGTACAGTTATGCGTTTCATTTCTCAATATTTCACAAAACCCTTTTTACCCTGTATCTCCCTAAAATATTACTTAACAATTCTACAGTCAGATACACAGATATGCACATATACAGTTAAAAATTAAACCACATAGACAGTGGGCTTAGGATTACCCACATCTGATGGAGATTCTGAATCGGCGGTCTTAAAGGGGAGAATCTCCTCTTCAGGATGGCGTGCTCCGACGATTTTTCTGAGACTCCGGCACGAAACCTAGATGTGTCGGAACAGGGCGGGTGTTTGTGAAAAGGACGGAAAGTAAATGTAAATTTAGGAAAGTTACGTGGTTATTTATAACCACGCACAGTGACACTATTTTATTTTCTTTTTCCTTTTCTTTCTTTCCTTTTCCTATCTTCAGAAGCGTTGCTTCTTCTGCTGTTTTTATTATTATTAATTTATTATCATTTATTAATTAGCTTCTCTCACAAGCTTTATCCCCTCGTGTCTAGCTCCGTTTTCGCTTGAATGCGTTTTGTTCGAAAAGTCTTACTCCCGGTTGCCCTAAAAATATTTCGGACATACTGTCGTGATCCATTTATTTTTCCCCTCAGTCCGGGACAGTTTTCCTCAGGATTAGGGACCTTCTTGCCGAGTCAAGAAATCCCACGGGAAATTTTTTGTGTCCGAGAAATTTTTGTTTGAGTCAAAACTCATCCAACGACTCCCGAGAATTATAAGACAGCTAAACCTAACCCGATTCCTTAAATTTCCCAGTGTTTCAGAGGTTTAACCCTTCTCCCCTCGATTCCTCGGTGTTTCCCAGCCGTTCTCTGTAACATCCTGATTTTTCCCCCTTACAAGGATTTTGCGTAATAAACAACTCCGATAATTATAGGTGTCTGTAGGAAGAAGTCTGTTTAGTGTCTCAAAATTCTGATGACACTCAAACAGTTCCCCATGGGCCTTAGAATGTGACGGAAAAATCCAACCGCTGGAAAAACGGAGTTCCGCTCACTTTTGGACGATTCCGCAGTCACTAGAACAGTCCCGTTTGGCCCCGTTTAGCCAGTAGAACTGAGCAATGGGCCCCAGTCTTAGGAAATCATACCCTATGTGAGGAAAGCCCACCAAATCCCTAGAGTTAACCCCAAACCCCTACTAGGAAGCTTTGGCGATCGCTGAAACGCCAGCGAAACGGTCCCGTTCGAACACCGATGTGAGGTACGGGATCAAAGGTATCTGTGAAAAATACTCCCCTGGAGGAAAATTCACAAACACCTTCCAAGATTAATATTCTTAGGTATAGGGAAATTAGAGGATCGCGACGGTACAAGCGGAATATTTTTCGGACGACCGTGCGCGACGTATCGATACTGCGAGCGATAAAACACGAGCGAAACGGGACCAAGTGGGACCCAAATCTGAATGCGAGCACGTGGGTAATCAGATTTTTCAAGAAAAAATATAAAAAAATCAAACACTATTCATTGATTTGACTTATGGATTATCTTGGAAATTAATTAATTTTTAAAGAAAATGCATAATGGCAATTTGGTAATTATGAAGAGGGGTAAAAGGGTAATTTTAAGGGGCTGAACCTTGGCTATAAATAGCCACCCCATAACCAGAAAATTCTTAGAAATTCCTCTCCTAGCCGAAGCTCTGCCGGAAATTCGTTCGGTCCAGAGACTCTGTTGAAACACTGTCAGGAACTGGAAGCCAGTGGAGGAACTTAGCACCCTCACCTCCATAGCCATCTCTAAACCTCTCTAGGACTCTACGAAGGTGGGTAATCCTAAGCTAGCTCACCTCCTTGGTGGCTTATGTGCTTGTTTTGCTTGTATGTTCATATTATGCCTTATGTTAGAACTGTTATGCTAGGGATAGGTAGATGACTTTGCTATGATTTTCTATGTTTTCTTAGTTAATCATAACTGTATGGTGATGGTTGGAATCGGTGGTGAAGCCCAAGAAGTGGTCATGCCTTATGGTTTAAAGAAACAACAAGAAAACAAAGGAGGAACTTCAGTCACGCCCAGGGCGCTGAGCGACCTCTAGGGACCGCTGAGTGGCCTGGGACATAACCTTTAGAAAATGTTTTATAAACTGATCTGTGACTAAGTTGACTCTAGGGATCGCTGAGCGGTACCTGTGAGCGCTGAACGGTGTCCGTGGGCGCCAAGCGGTACTCGTGGGCACTGAGCGGCCTGAACCGTGGTTGCTTCATAGGAACTGTTTTATAAAGGTTTATGAAAGTAAGGTTCTGAAAGATGTTTTATGCTGCCTGGTTCCAACACTCCCATGCCCAAATGATTTATATTTGGATTATGATGTGATTATGTGATTATATGTTTATGTGTTTGAGCAAGCATGCATCATGAGGATAGATCACTAGAGGTTGTTGTCTAATGAATGAGTAATCAATAAAGATGAGAATGAAATATAGGAACAAGAACATGATGAGAAAAGATAAATGTGCATGTGAGAGAAAAGAATGATGATAAGCATGACATGTTATGAATGAAAAGTTATGAAAGAATGATAAGGTAAAGAATGAATGATGATATGGTCCGCTTCCGGCTTAGCCACGAGGGCGGCCCCTCACCACCCAAGCGGTAGGGGTGGAGTCATGTTGGCCCGGGAAATAGACAGGAAAGGCAGGTCGTACACCACTAGGGGATGAGTCCCAAGGTGTACGAGGAGGTGTGGTTAAGTACGCTTCCGGTTACGTCGTCAGGGCGGCCCCTTGCCACCCAAGCAGTAGGGGTGGAGTCATGTTTGACCGGGGAACAGACAGAGAAGGCAGGTCGTGCACCACCAGGGGACGAGTCCCAAGGTGTACGAGGGAGTACTAGGACACAGGAACAGGAAAAGTTATGAAGAAAGATATGACAAATGAGATGAGGACATGCATTGAACTCCGTGACCCATCGGCATGATGACCCCTTGCATAGATACTATGAAATGTCTCGTGCCAGGCAAGCATAGTGGAAGGTTTACCGCGCAACATATGCGTGATGATCAGTTGTGTCTGTCAGCATACATGTTTATGTGGGTATGATGTAGTTGGGTAACGACGGTTAGGAGTAGAAAGCGCGAGAACCTAGATAAGAAAGACTAGTTCCCCTGATCACATAGTAACATAGATAAAGTTGTTCAGGATCCTAGGCAAAGATAATAATCAGTAGGATTTTAGTATGCATGATCACTTAGAGATCTCCTGAGCGGCCTGGAGGATACCCGAGTAAATGAACAGTAGTTAGTGCTAAGGAACCCCACTGCGGACTAAGAGTTCTCACCCCCACTCACTTATGGATCTAGCAGGTGTACGAAGCATTTGGACTAACAGCAGATGGAAGTCAAGGCACCGGGATGACAGTGACATTTGGATGGCCTATGTTTTGTATTATGTATTAGGACTTAGATACATTTTGTGTACATATTTATTATTATGACGATGTGTACTGATGTTGGACCTTGGTTGTATTTGTATATGTATGCACATATACTCTTTATGTTCCGCTCCAGTTATCCCTAACCTATAGCGACTGTTGTTATATGTTCTCCAAATCACGCACGGCTCCTAGTTTACAAACTGATACTGTGAAAGAAAGAATTTTCAAATTGGTCCATATTTTCGCATAAGAACTATTTGCAAAGGTAAAGGAAAGGGTAAAAGTTAACCTGACACAACGCATAACAACCCTGTGAGCATTGCTACTACCATGGAAGTGGGCAATTAGCAGGGGTGTTACATTCTCGGCAGCGAAATGGAAGGTTCTCGGTTCATGGAAGCACGGGGTGTTATATTCCAACCCCTTACTGGAATTTCATCCCGAAATTCGAGCGTCGTTACGCTCCTGACCTAATCTGAGCTGCTTAGGGTTCTGGGAGTGTTTTCCCTAAGAAACCCTAACTTTTTTGGGCCCTTCAGGGCTCAAAGAAACCCTAAAAACCATCCCTGGGGTACCTCATTCGAATCCCTTATGATTATTCACTAGAATGATTTGCAGAGTTCTTGAGTCATTCGAATGAAGTATTCGAATACTTGAAATTTTACTAATTCATTCGAATGAACGTCGGGCTTCATTCGAATGAACTGCGATCTGAAGCCATTTTAAATGTTTTTCTTTCTTTTCCCTCCACTTTCCTCTTCTCCTCTCCTCCGCGAGCAAAACTCTAGCAGAGCTCAAGCGCGCCTCTAACTTCCACCACCTCCAATTCCTTGCTTCCTCACTTTCCCTCTCCGTACCCTAGCTCCTCCCTGCTCCTCCCCTTCAGTTCTCCTTTTCGGCCACTCTCCACCCGCGGATTTCCTTCCTCCTTCCTCACCAAAACTGTGCCCCTCTTCTTTCTCTCTCTCAAACTGAACCTCCCTGCACCATGAGCCATCCGAGTAGCCTTCCTTCCCGGTCCAAGAACCCGGGGTCGCTGTCTCCCGATTTCCTGCATTGGTTCTCCTCGGAAGCGCAATGGCACAATTTCGAGGCCAACTACAAAGAACGAGACATTATGGAGCCGAAGATCCTTGATCGGGATACGTTCGAGGAGGCCTCACCAGAGGTCCTAATCTACCTGGACTCCACAGACTTGCTGGAGTTTGCCTGTTTCAGCCACCCGGTATATCTGCAGCCAGTCCGGGTATTCTACAGCAACATGCAGATCTCAGACAACGTCCTGACCACCGAGGTCTGCGGTGTGCCTATCAAGCTGACCTTGGAGTTGCTCGGGACTGTGCTTGAGATACCGGCGGTCGAGCACGAGCTGATTTCGGGTGTCTCTAAGTGGGCAGTTACTGCTGCTGGGATTCTGTTCGTGAAAGATTTGGCCCTGGACACCCTCGGGCATTCGGGCATCAAGAGCTCGAAGAATAGGCCGCAGGTCAGCGGCCTTCCGGTAGACCAGCGTGTCTACCATTATCTACTGACACACACACTCATCCCGAGGAGCGGGAACCATTCCATGCTGTCGGGGGATGATTGCTTGGTCCTATGGGTGTTGGCTAAGGGTCGCGAGCTTAATTTGGCCCTGCTCGTGACGCACCGCATAGCCCAAGCACGCACTCGTGGCAGCGCCCTCCCTTATGTCGTGCAGATCTCCGAGGTTGTGGACTACTTCCAGGTTCCGGTAGAGGGTATGTCTTTATTCCTTTTATGTTTCCTCGTTTAGTTTATAATGTTTTTGCGAATTACGTGGCTTTGAGGTGTACTAATGGAAGTTTCTATTGATGCTTTGATCTTTCAGGGGAGCAAAAGTGGACGTCGAAGGTCACATGGAGAGTCGAGTCGGGCTGTTTGGCAAAAATGCACATCTCCTACAAGGATGGCAAACTGGCGTACGATGCGCCGCAAGGTGGTCGTGCGAGGAAAAGAGCAGCTCCCTTGTCTCCGTCTACTCCTTCCACCTCAGCTGATCCAGTTGCGGCTGCTCCCACTCCCCCCAGGCCAGCCACTGCTCCTTGTCTCACCGCGCAGCAGATGGATATGCTCATGAGCCGTTTCGATGCCCTGAGCGTGGACATGTCGCAGTTGGAGTGGCTCGAGCATATAATGGGACAAATGAGCCAGGACTTGGATGCCGTCTACAGGCACCTAGGGTGGTCCAGATCTGCGGAGGCTGGGGGTGCCTCAGTCTCCGGTCTAGCTCCGACGGCCATGGAAGAAGATCCGACACCGGCTCAGGAAGAAGTGGAGTAGGCTACGAGGGCTCCCTAGGGCGTAGGCTAATTGGTATTATGTATAGCAGCCTTAATGGCAATTTTATAACTAGCATAGGTTAGGAATATTTTGGGGGTTTGGCTTGTAACGAGTCGAATGGACTCCTAACCTATGTACTCACGGCTAATTATTAATAAAAAAGTCTATACTTTCTTTGTCTACTTATATCTTGCGATTTAATGCATTTTAAATATATGCCTGATAGCTCAATCACGCATCAAAAGGGCAATTTGATCCAGGTGCGGTGACTTAGGGTTTCGGGCCATCGGGTACCTCCTGGGGTATCCAACCATAGGGTTTAGGAAGGGAATACGAGGAATTAGGTCTCAAATCGGGGAACGAGAAAAACTCTAGGGTTATGGGGCCATTAAGAGTGAATTGGGGTTTTGAGGGCAAAACGGGGATTTTTGGGGCAATGGCCCTCGGCTGGTCTCAATATACCCATTAGAAGTGGGGTGAAGGCCACACGGGTGAGCTTGGCCTAAGCGGCAATGGCAACGCTCGGATGTGACATTTTGTCCTCATGCGGGGCGTCTTACGGGCCATTCCCAAACGCGCTGGCCGGAACGGCTCGCGGCTAGGTCTAAAACCCTATGTGCACCATGGCGATATGAGGGACGAACTTGGGTCCAAGAATTTGGCGAAATTGGACCTTGAACGGGGAAAAACTCATAACATACAAGCTTTTCCCATGAAGGGGTAAAAACGGGAATTCGGAGAAATCCATCGTGACACTCTTCGGATTCTAGTCCCAAATAGGCCAGGGAACCGAAATGGGAAGGCCTCGGGAGGAATCAAAGCACAGAATGCAAAATGCTTTGCAAAATGGACAAGTTTACTGTCTTCATTCGAATGAATACCAGATCCGGATTCGAATGAACCAAATTTTCGTGGGGTATTCGAATGAAGCATTCGAATGACTATTGGAGGACTTTGCCCTAAGTGTTTCTCAACATTTTTCCCTCCTAACTCCTGGATCCCTGAATACCTCCCCCTTGCTTCCTTTGCTTCGGCCACACTCCGGCCCACCTCAGGCTACCTTGGGGCTCGATTGGCATCGCGCTCCTCAGATTTCTAAGGTTTCGGCAGCCCTTCGCCTCACAAGACCCTTTTGGGAAGACCTGTAAAACCCTCAACTGTAAGCAACGCCGTGCCTCATCTCTTCCGAGCGACATGGCGTCCACCGATGTCTGCGAACCCTGAGGTGATCAGTCTCAAAGGAACCGACGCTCACTGGTCCAGCGCATCTCGACTCGTCGAGGGTGAACCGTAATCATGCCCGGAAGCATAGTGCGGCTCAGTCCTCAGGCTCCGTTGGACCAAACTGCTATGATACCAACTGCAATACCCTAGTTAGTTGGCCTATGCTTAAGTCATAGGTTTCCCTGGCTAGGTGGTTGAACGCTGGTACAGCGAACTATTGTTCTAGGTTACGAGCTGAAATTAGGGTTACAGAAAATACGGGCCATTTAGAAATTTCTTTACAAGTACGGGTGGTTAGAAAATAATGAGCCATGCGAATAATATGACGTATAGCGGCATAACTAAAATGTAGAAGAGTGCGGGTACATACTTGTAGCGTGGAGCTTTATCGGTAGGAAATACACATAAGGGCCCGAATGTACATAGCACACCACTTTACTACAATACATAAGCTTATACATAAGTTCCTACAGTCAGATGTTCATACCTATCAGGCTACATAAGATACAAATACGCTAACTATAATAAAACTACGTACACGAGCGGAACTGGTCGCTTAGTGTATGGTACAGATCCTATCCCTACTCTCAGGTCCTGCTGTCTGCGAACTACTCGGAGTCTTGATAAGTGCCCAATTTACACAATTTTCAACTATTAAAATGGCACTTATTTGCTTATGTTTTAAAGAAATATCTAACTTAATTCCCCAATTATTGTAGGATTTATAATATATGCTAAAGATGAATGCAAGCATAATTAAATGAAGATTAATCCCTGAAGAATGGAGCAAAAGGGCAAAAGAGGAAAAGAAGCTAAAAAGACGAATCAGAGCAAAACTGCTCAGCGGCAGGAGCACATCGCTCAGCGCATATAAGACAAAGATCGCTCAGCGGAAGTACCTGGACCGCTGAGTGATAGTACGTCGGAAGCCACTTGCAGCCGCCGCATTTATTGCGCCAGATGGTGCCGCCCTGACATGTCGGCGATGCCCCTGCAAAATCTACTGGAGCATTTATTACGCCACGTGAAATGATTACGCCACTCAACGATTAACCATTATCGCTCAGTGAATAAGGCTTTATCGCTCAGCGAGGGTACCTTTACCGCTGAGCGATGCCCTCGAATTTTGCCTATAAATAGGAGGCCATGCATTCATTGAAGACAATCTTCCATAACCCCTTCTTCCACCAACATTTCATTGTTTTACATTTTCATTTGTATTTCAAGAGCTTAGGTTAGTTAAGCAACAAAGAGAAGGCTGGTGAAGGAGTCAGGAGATCGAGGAAGCTTGGCGAGCCGCTGTCATGATAGCGTGATAACGTGTCATGGTAAGCGTCCAAACCTTGCCTCTGAGATTCTCTTGTAAGATGGATTTCTAATCCTCTTGTTGTTGGGATTTTGATGAACATTGTAGTATGATTGTATCCATGTAACTTTTTGCATATGAATCTATTAATTTCTATTGATTAGCTTGAATGATTTTAATCTTAATGCTAGCNCCTTCATTCAATTGCAGAGGAATTCATTCGAAGGAAAGCTCATTTTGGCTTTCATTTGACTGATCTTTTCATGCGCGAAAGCGATGAACAAGTTAAGAACTGGTGGCGGGCAATCAATGAAATGGTAATTCTATGTAATAAGTTAATGGAAACATGAAACTATGATATGATTCAATTCCCAACAAGCTCTGGATCTACCTGTGATTTGTTGCCTCTTTATTTTCATGTCATTTATTTCTTTAGTTTATTTAACTATCATATCAAATTACCAAACCTCCACTTCATTGTTTAATTAACTAAACTCAAAAACGGTATTTTGCAACTCGCTGTGGATTCGACTATACTGCAATTGGATTCCTCGTGAATCTGAAAGCCGCAAAGAAGGATATATATATTTAATTTGACGACGAAAGTGTAAAATGAGCTTTCAACAAAATTAGCATAGTGTGACAAACTGAAGCTGTGTTAAGATTGGAGAAGGTGCTATTTGGCTTTCAACAAATTTGGTGCCGTTGCCAGGGAGTTACGTCAAAATACATAGCTTGAGTTTTGATTGATTAAGCAATTATGAATATTTGTAAAATATTGCATAGTTCTATTTTGTTATTTTGTAAACTCTCTTGTTCTAATCTTATTGGCTAGTGTACATTTCTTTAGCTCTTGCGAGGTAAAGCTTCTAAAGTTCAATTGTTGTTTGACCCTGAGATTGAAGCTACTTCAAGGAAGAACAGTAAAAAGAAGAAAAGACAAGTAGCCAAACAAAGACAGCAGCAGGAGGCAACTTCATCATCAATCTCTTCAGAAACCAACCAAGAAGAAACCATGACTGACAACACAGGAGCTGGTAATGCTACAGGAGCCAGTGACAACAGGGGTTTTGTAAACTTTACCCCTAGGAACATCATAAGAATGAGCAGAACCACCGGAGCTCAACGATCACCTTAGATGCAACCTGGCCTGGTACAATTATTATATTCTAATCCGTTTGCAGGTTTGGATCATGACGACCCTTATGCTCATTTGACAAAGTTCTACGAACTTTGTGGGACCGCGGGAATGTCGAAAGCCGATGAAGAATCAATCTTTTTGAGGATGTTTCCCCTGACTCTGATTGGAAAAGCCAAAGAGTGGTTGCTGGATCAACCACAAAATATTTTGTCTAATTGCGATCAATTAGAGAAGAAGTTCTGTGCGAGGTATTTTTCTCAAGCGAAATTTATGGATTTAAAAACTACAATCTCTACTTTTGTGCAGGCACCCGGAGAAAGTCTCTATGAGGCCTGGGAAAGGTACAAATCCCTGCTGAGGAAATGCCCCAATCATGAGTTCGACGTGCGGACACAAATTCATATCTTCAGAAATGGACTCCAACAACAGCACAAACTGATGCTTAATGCTGCCGCTGGTGGGCAGATAATGTCCAGAACACCTGAAGAAGCAATCTCTATCATTGATTCCATGGCCTTGACGGATCAACAAGGCCAATACCACAGAGGACCCAAAAGAGGAGGAATGCTTGAATTAGGCACAAACGATGCAACACTTGCTCAAAATAAGAAACTCCAACAACAAATAGATGAGGTGAAGAAGACCTTAAGCGAGCTGTCAAAGCAAATCAGAGAAGCTCATGACGCTAAAAAGCAACAGGTATTTCAATGTGAAATTTGTAATGGTGATCACCCGTCTAGTGCTTGTCATTTCAGGGAAGAGGAAGTCCACTTCCTTGACAACCAACAAAGGTCGCCTTATCAGAATAATTTCCAAAGAGGGCCAAATTTTCAGTCATGGAGGCAAGAGGCAAAACCTTTATTCAACAAAGCTCCGTAACAGCCATATCAACAACCCCGCCCTTGCAAAAGCTACCGGAGCATTTATTACGCTGCGTGAAATGATTACGCCGCTCAGCGGTTAACCCTTACCGCTCAGCGAATACGGCTTTATCGCTCAGCGAGGGTACCTTTACCGCTGAACGATGCCCTCGAATTTTGCCTATCAATAGGAGGCCATCCATTCATTGAAGACAATCTTCCATAACCCCTTCTTCTACCAAGATTTCATTATTTTACATTTTCATTTGTATTTCAAGAGCTTAGGTTAATTTAGCAACAAAGAGGAGGCTGGTGAAGGAGCCAGGAGATCGAGGAAGCTTGGCGAGCCGCTGTCATGATAGCGTGATAACGTGTCATGGTAAGCGTCCAAACCTTGCCTCTGAGATTCTCTTGTAAGATGGATTTCTAATCCTCTTGTTGTTGGGATTTTGATGAACATTGTAGTATGATTGTATCCATGTAACTTTTTGCATATGAATCTATTAATTTCTATTGATTAGCTTGAATGATTTTAATCTTAATGCTAGCTTTTGTTTTGTGTTTTGATTCTTGATTTGGGACTTACTTGTATGAACGAAAGTTATACTAATTAAGTCGCAACCATTTTAATATCACTATTGCTATGCTTAACTAGATTCTAGGCTTGAAAGTTGTGAACGAATGTTACAATCATTAGAGTCGGATCTAAATCAGCTCATCTGGTCTGAGTTGCCGTAACTGGAATAAGGATTAGCCGTTTTAACATCTGGAAAAATGCTGGTATACTTTGTTAAGTTTGTGTGCGAAAGTGACAACTTAATAAAAGAAACCTGTGATCTTTTCATGCGCGAAAGCGATGAACAAGTTAAGAACTGGTGGAGGGCAATCAATGAAATGGTAATTCTATGGAATAAGTTAATGGATACATGAAACTATGATATATCTACCTCTGATTTGTTGCCTCTTTATTTTCATGTCATTTATTTCTTTAGTTTATTTAACTATCATATCAAATTATCAAACCTCCACTTCATTGTTTAATTAACTAAACTCAAGAACGGTATTTTGCAACTCTCTGTGGATTCGACTATACAGCAATTGGATTCCTCGTGAATCTAAAAGCCATAAAGAAGGATATATATATTTAATTTGATGACGAAAGTGTAAAATGAGCTTTCAACAAAATTAGCACAGTGTGACAAACTGAAGCTGTGTTAAGATTGGAGAAGGCGCTATTTGGCTTTCAACAAATTTGGCACCGTTGCCGGGGAGTTGCGTCAAAATACATAGCTTGAGTTTTGATTGATTAAGCAATTATGAATATTTGTAAAATATTGTATAGTTCTATTTTGTTATTTTGTAAACTCTCTTGTTCTAATCTTATTGGCTAGTGTACATTTCTTTAGCTCTTGCGAGGTAAAGCTTCTAAAGATTAATTGTTGTTTGACCCTGAGATTGAAGCTACTTCAAGGAAGAACAGTAAAAAGAAGAAAAGACAATTAGCGAAACAAAGACAGGAGCAGGAGGCAACTTCATCATCAATCTCTTCAGAAACCAACCAAGAAGAAACCATGACTGACAACACAGGAGCTGGTAACGCTACAGGAGCCAGTGACAATAGGGGTTTTGTAAACTTCACCCCTAGGAACATCGTAAGAATGAGCAGAACCACCGGAGCTCAACGATCACCTCAGATGCAACCTGGCCTGGTACAATTATTATATGCTAATCCGTTTGCAGGTTTGGATTGTAACACCCTAGCTAACTGCATACCCTCAAGCAGTATGCAATGCTCACTAGGTTGTTAATCACTTGGTGGGAATACTCATAGTCCCTCATTTCTTTTTCAAAAATACTAGTTTAAGGAAAATATGGACCAATTTAAAACTTTTCTACTGAGTGCTTATTCATGAAATATGAGCCATGTGTGAATCAAAGTGTATATATAAGGCAAACGATAGTGCTTGAGGCATATAACTAATAGCCATTCATAGCATGAATAATTACATAAGCAAGTACCTGGTCCTTCACAGATGAGTACAACCAATCATATAATATTATAATAAAGTTGCTTATACATGTTATAGTTATCCATATACATCACAAAGGTTCGGCTAGCGTATCACTAGCCCAGCATGTCTTCATAGCCTTGAAGATCTGTCTGTCCGTCATTGGTGACTTGTCCTCCGTTCTTTTCTGATCCTCTCGTTGCTTATCGTAGCTCACATCGTCCCCTGGAAGCATAAGTGAGTGGGGGTGAGAACATTCGTCCTCAGTGGTTTACCTTGGCGTCGGGGGATCATTTAACTCACATATCAACCGGCCGCTCAGGTGTTTCTAAGTGAACATGCATACTAACATCCTACTGATTATTGTCTGGCCTAAAGTCCTGAACGGCTTTATCTACTTTACTAGGTGACTGGGGGAACCTATTCTTCATTAACTAAGTCATCTGTTCTCTACCTTACTTCCTAAATCACATATAATCACATAATTCACATAATCACATAATAAGCTTCCGTGTGCGCCCACTTATAACCGTGCCCATTTTAATTATAAGCTTCTTCACACATCCACTTATGTACAGTTATATCACTTAGAGCACATACTTCAAGCTCAACCCCCCCGTAACGGTGGCCTACCACGACAGGCTTCCTTGTTGTCTCAGTATCGTGAGGACTAGGCCGCGCTAAACCTTAGTAGCTCACGATAGGAGAATCCATCCTTATGCTAGGGATGGCGAGGGGACCCTACCCCGTCCTTATGCTAGGGACGAAGCATGCCCAGGGTTCAGCTTGCCTTTCCTGCCGGCTAGTGGCACAGCTAGGAAAAGATTCATTTTTCCTTCCCTTCCTTTTTCCTTTTTGGGACTTAGTGACGTCATGCCCGATACCTTTCCCTTTCCTTTCCCTTTTTCCTTTCCTTTTGTAAAACCATTTCCATGACACATAATCACATAAGACATATATCAATACAGTCCATTCCAGTCAATAGATCATAAGCCTTAAACATAAATTCTCAGTTCATAATCATTAACATACTTTCCATTTCCCATAAATCGTTTTCATCATAAGTTCATACTTTCTAAAAATCTATTCATGAAGCACATAGCACATCTGGCACATATTCATATATTCATGCAACACATAACACATAGAACATACATAGCTCGACATCTCATGTTTAAACATATCCTAAACGTAAACAGACATATTCAGTATTTATTCTAAAAATCGCGGAGCATGTGTCCGTTTTCTGTCAGAAATTTGTAATCAGAAACCGGAGAGGTCCAAGACCTTACCCCAAGGTTTTTGGATAGCCTAAGACCATTTTTCATGATTAAAAAGTCAGATTTCACTCCCAGTTCCACGAAATTGCAGTTTGCCCCCTTTTTCCAAAATTATCGTTTCGCCCCCGCAAACGCCCTGTTTTCTTTGGAATTTTTTTGTTCTCAAAGACCCAATGGACTCAAGACTTGACCCTAAGGTTTTTCATAGTTCTGAACCCACTTTTTATGAAAACAAACCCAGATTTTTAAGTTCCTCACCCGAAATTACAGTTATGCCCCCATAAGCCCAAAATGTCATTTTTGTCCGAAAAACCGATTTTTCTTTGGAATTTTATTTCTCCATAACCCAATGGACTCAAGACTTGACCCTAAGGTTTTTAATATCTCTGAACCCATTTTTCATGATAGTAAACCCAGATTTTTAGCCCAAACACCCAAAATTACAGATTTGCCCTTTTTTGATCAAAATGCCATTTTTGCCCATAAAACCGATTTCCTTCAAAATTTTAGTTAACCACACTCCAATGGACTCAAGTCTTGACCCCAAGGTTTTTGATATCTCTGAACCCATTTTTCATGATAATAAACCCAGATTTTTAGCCCAAACACCCGAAATTACAGATTTGCCCTTTTTTGATCAAAATGCCATTTTTGCCCATAAAACCGATTTCCTTCAAAATTTTAGTTAACCACACTCCAATGGACTCAAGTCTTGACCCCAAGGTTTTTGATATCTCTGAACCCATTTTTCATGATAATAAACCCAGATTTTTAGCCCAAACACCCGAAATTACAGATTTGACCATTTTGCCCTTTTATGCCAAAAACTCCATTTTTGCTCTATGTCACCTTTCCTCAAGATTCTTTCATGTACAACCCTAAAAACATTTTTCCACATACTCCAGCATTTATAAATCACATATTATCATCTTCAAATCACATTCATTTAAAACAAATCCTTAATAATACAAGTAAATTTATTTTTAAGCATAAAACACATATTATGTGCATTTTCTCCTAAGTCCTAGCATAACATTTCTAACATAACATGTTCATAGAGCATACAAGCACATAAACACATACAAGCAAACATAAGCCACCAAGGGGTGACCAAGCCAAGTGTACCCACCTCTCAAAAAGGTTGGTGAAGGGAGTTGGGAGTGAAGTTCCACAAGCCTTGATGTTCCCAAAGCTTTATGTCACCTTTCTCCAAAATGAGGACCTTGCACAATGAAGAGGATGATGATGTTGTTCCTCTTGGTTGTGAGTGTAAGAAAATGAAACTAAGATGAGGAGACTTTGGGGGTGTGGTTCGGTTGTGGAAGGTGGAAGGAGGTGGAAGAAGTGCTTGATCTCTTGGTGGTTTGGTGGTGTGCTTTGAAGCTTAGTTTGGTGTGTGTTTTTGGGAGAATGTAGAAGATGAAATTCTTGAGATTTTGGGGGAAGAGGAGCTCGTTTTTTGGAGGCTGATTTGTGAGGAAATTAATTGATTTTTTTGAAATAAAGAAAAGGTGGTGAATAGTGTAAGGCATGGGCTTAGGTATGGGTGGGTATGGGCATGTGTAAGGAAGGTATGGTGATGGAAATTTAGAAGCTTGATTTAGGGGATATTTTTGACCCAAAATCCCTTCAAAAAACCGTGCAGCCCTTCACCTTGCTGCTGGTGAGATTTTATTCTCTCCCGGTTCCGGTTCGCTCGTGTTTTATCGCTCGCAGTCTCAGTGCGTCGCGCACGGTCGTTCGAAAAATATTCTGTTTGTACCATCGCGATCCTCTGATTCCCACCTACCTAAGGGTATTAATATTAAAGGTGTTTGTGAAATTTTCCTCTGGGAGATTATTTTCACGGACACCGTTTTGCGTGCCAAAGGTTCATCGGCGAACAACGGCTGTTCGGTTGTCTGCCGAATTTTCTACCGCGACACGTCCAAATTCCTAGGGATATTTTAGCTAAAATTTCCCATCTTAATTCCCTAATCATGCTTAGAAAATTAATTAATTATTTATATTTTACGAATATTTCTCTAACGGAAAATCGGGATGTTACATGGATCATGAGGACCCTTATGCTCATTTGACAAAGTTCTACGAACTTTGTGGGACCGCAGGAATGTCGAAAGCCGATGAAGAATCAATCTTTTTGAGGATGTTTCCCCTAACGCTGATTGGAAAAGCCAAAGAGTGGTTACTGGATCAACCACAAAATATTTTGTCTAATTGCGATCAATTAGAGGAGAAGTTCTGTGCGAGGTATTTTTCTCAATCAAAATTTATGGATTTAAAAACTGCAATCTCTACTTTTGTGTAGGCACCCGGAGAAAGTCTCTGTAAGGCCTGGGAAAGGTACAAATCCATGCTGAGGAAATGCCCCAATCATGAGTTTGACGTGCGGACAAAAATTCATATCTTCAGAAATGGACTCCAACAATAGCACAAACTGATGCTTGATGCTGCCGCTGGTAGACAGATAATGTCCAAAACACCTGAAGAAGCAATCTCTATCATTGATTCCATGGCCTTGACGGATCAACAAGGCCAATACCACAGAGGACCCAAAAGAGGAGGAATGCTTGAATTAGGCACAAACGATGCAACACTCGCTCAAAACAAGCAACTCCAACAACAAATAGATGAGGTGAAGAAGACCTTAAGCGAGCTGTCAAAGCAAATCAGAAAAGCTCATGACGCTAAAAAGCAACAGGTATTTCAATGTGAAATTTGTAATGGTGATCACCCGTCTAGTGCTTGTCATTTCAGGGAAGAGGAAGTCCACTTCCTTGACAGCCAACAAAGGCCGCCTTATCAGAATAATTTCCAAAGAGGGCCAAATTTTCAGTCATGGAGGCAAGAGGCAGGACCTTTATTTAACAAAGCTCCGCAACAGCCATATCAACAACCCCGCCCCTGTAAAAGCTGTCGGAGCATTTATTACGCCGCTCAGCGAATAAGGCTTTATCGCTCAGCGAGGGTACCTTTACCGCTGAGCGATGCCCTCGAATTTTGCTTATAAATAGGAGGCCATGCATTCATTGAAGACAATCTTCCATAACCCCTTCTTCCACCAAGATTTCATTCTTTTACATTTTCATTTGTATTCCAAGAGCTTAGGTTAGTTTAGCAACAAAGAGGAGGCTGGTGAAGGAGCCAGGAGATCGAGGAAGCTTGGCGAGCCGCTGTCATGATAGTGTGATAACGTGTCATGGTAAGCGTCCAAACCATGCCTCTGAGATTCTCTTGTAAGATGGATTTCTAATCCTCTTGTTGTTGGGATTTTGATGAACATTGTAGTATGCTTGTATCCATGTAACTTTTTGCATATGAATCTATTAATTTCTATTGATTAGCTTGAATGATTTTAATCTTAATGCTAGCTTTTGTTTAGTGTTTTGATTCTTGATTTGGGACTTACTTTTATGAACGAAAGTTATACTAATTAAGTCGTAACCATGTTAATATCACTATTGCTTTGCTTAACTAGATTCTAGGCTTGAAAGTTGTGAACGAATGTTACAATCATTAGAGTCGGATCTAAATCAGTTCATCTAATCTGAGTTGCCATAACTAGAATAAGGCTTAGCCGTTTTAACATCTGGAATAATGCTGGTATACTTTGTTAAGTTTGTGTGCGAAAGTGACAACTTAATAAAAGAAACCAGTGATCTTTTCCTGCGCGAAAGCGATGAACAAGTTAAGAACTGGTGCTGGGCAATCAATGAAATGGTAATTCTATGCAATAAGTTAATGGATACATGAAACTATGATATGATTCAATTCCCAACAAGCTCTGGATCTACCTCTGATTTGTTGCCTCTTTATTTTCATGTCATTTATTTCTTTAGTTTATTTAACAATCATATCAAATTACCAAACCTCCACTTCATTGTTTAATTAACTAAACTCAAGAACGATATTTTGCAACTCTCTGTGGATTCGACTATACTGCAATTGGATTCCTCGTGAATCGAAAAGCCGTAAAGAAGGATATATATATTTAATTTGACGACCAAAGTGTAAAATGAGCTTTCAACAAAATTAGCACGGTGTGACAAACTGAAGCTGTGTTAAGATTGGAGAAGGTGCTGTTTGGCTTTCAACAAATTTGCTACCATTACCGGGGAGTTGCGTCAAAATATATAGCTTGAGTTTTGATCGATTAAGCAATTATGAATAGTTGTAAAATATTGTATAGTTCTATTTTGTTATTTTGTAAACTCTCTTGTTCTAATCTTATTGGCTAGTGTACATTTCTTTAGCTCTTGCGAGGTAAAGCTTCTAAAGATCAATTGTTGTTTGACCCTGAGATTGAAGCTACTTCAAGGAAGAACAGTAAAAAGAAGAAAAGACAAGTAGTCAAACAAAGAAAGGAGCAGAAGGCAACTTCATCATCAATCTCTTCAGAAACCAACCAAGAAGAAACCATGACTGACAACGCAGGAGCTGGTAACGCTACAGGAGCCAGTGACAACAGGGGTTTTGTAAACTTCACCCCTAGGAACATCATAAGAATGAGCACAACCACCGGAGCTCAACGATCACCTCAGATGCAACCTGGCCTAGTACAATTATTATATGCTAATCCGTTTGCAGGTTTGGATCATGAGGACCCTTATGCTCATTTGACAAAGTTCTACGAACTTTGTGGGATCGCGAGAATGTCGAAAGCCGATGAAGAATCAATCTTTTTGAGGATGTTTCCCCTGACGCTGATTGGAAAAGCCAAAGAGTGGTTGCTGGATCAACCACAAAATATTTTGTCTAATTGCGATCAATTAGAGGAGAAGTTCTGTGCGAGGTATTTTTCTCAATCGAAATTTATGGATTTAAAAACTGCAATCTCTACTTTTGTGCAAGCACCCGGAGAAAGTCTCTGTGAGGCCTAGGAAAGGTACAAATCCATGCTGAGGAAATGCCCCAATCATGAGTTCGACGCGCGGACACAAATTCATATCTTCAGAAATGGACTCCAACAATAGCACAAACTGATGCTTGATGATGCCGCTGGTGGACAGATAATGTCCAAAACACCTGAAGAAGCAATCTCTATCATTAATTCCATGGCCTTGATGGATCAACAAGGCCAATACCACAGAGGACCCAAAAGAGGAGGAATGCTTGAATTGGGCACAAACGATGCAACACTCGCTCAAAACAAGCAAGTCCAACAACAAATAGATGAGGTGAAGAAGACCCTAAGCGAGCTGTCAAAGCAAATCAGAGAAGCTCATGACGCTAAAAATCAACAGGTATTTCAATGTGAAATTTGTAATGGTGATCACCCGTCTAGTGCTTGTCATTTCAAGGAAGAGGAAGTTCACTTCCTTGACAACCAACAAACGCCGCCTTATCAGAATAATTTCCAAAGAGGGCCAAATTTTGAGTCATGGAGGCAAGAGGCAGGACCTTTATTCAACAAAGCTCCAGAACAGCCATATCAACAACCCCGCCCCTGCAAAAACTGCCGGAGCATTTATTACGGCGCGTGAAATGATTACGTCGATCAGCGATTAACCATTACCGCTTAGCGAATAAGGCTTTATCGCTCAGCGAGGGTACCTTTACCGCTGAGCGATGCCCTCAAATTTTGCCTATAAATAGGAGGCCATGCAAGGTTGTCAAACTCGAGAGTTTAAGTAAACTCGTGGAGTCTCAGCAAACTCGGATCGT
>QANU01004273.1:0-2500 GCA_003254905.1 Nissolia schottii
CCCTCCAATTGATCCTCGTTAAGGGATTTAGATTGTACTCATTCCAATTACCAGACTCATTGACCCCGGTATTGTTATTTATTGTCACTACCTCCCCGTGTCAGGATTGGGTAATTTGCGCGCCTGCTGCCTTCCTTGGATGTGGTAGCCGTTTCTCAGGCTCCCTCTCTGGAATCGAACCCTAATTCTCCGTCACCCGTCACGACCATGGTAGGCCACTATCCTACCATCGAAAGTTGATAGGGCAGAAATTTGAATGATGCGTCGCCGGCACTAGGGCCGTGCGATCCGACGAGTTATCATGAATCATCAAAGCAGCAGGCAGAGCCTGCGTTGACCTTTTATCTAATAAATGCATCCCTTCCAGCAGTCGGGGTTCGTTACACGTATTAGCTCTAGAATTACTACGGTTATCCGAGTAGTAGATACCATCAAACAAACTATAACTGATTTAATGAGCCATTCGCAGTTTCACAGTCTGAATTAGTTCATACTTACACATGCATGGCTTAATCTTTGAGACAGGCATATGACTACTGGAAGGATCAACCAGGTAGCATCCGTCGATGAGCTCTGCTCGCTGAGCCGGTCATGCCCCCCAGCGAGGGAAGGCACCACGCGCGCACGGCGGCAGGCGTCATTCTAGGCAACCANTGGAGGAAAAGTCGGGTTGTTACACGGTCATGCCCCCCGGCGAGGGAAGGCACCACGCGTGCACGGCGGCAGGCATCATTCTAGGCAACCAAAATACTTGAGGGGCACGCGCCGAAAAATCGGCCCGTGCCCACCACCGCGTGCACTGCATCCGAGAGATCAGCCGATTCACGCGAGCCTCAAGAGCCATTGCAGCGCACGACTCGTGCGGACCGCGTGCGTCGCTTCAAACTCCCCCAGGAGCCCCGCGCGGGAGCTCTGGGTTGGAAAGGTTCCACCAGGGCACTCGAATACCGACTCTTGGGTAGGCAACACAGGAACCACGCACGATCTCCGAGAGCACAGCGGCTCCCTGCGACGCTTGAAGAGAGCCGCACGCAAGCCGTTCGATGCGCAAGCAAGGAGCCGGCAAGCACTGGCAAACCCAATCACCACTCACACGCCACCGCGTCAAGGAATCAGCGCAACCGAATGAACCGCACCTCGCATCTGCCAGAAGGCACGCGAGGAAACGGGAGCATCCGGGAGCGCCCATCCCGCACCGCTAGGCATGATCAAACACCAGGGTCTCAACATGGAGATGAATCGCGGTGCCATCCCATGCATGACTGCCCACACCCCGTCGAATCCCCAAGATCGGCCGCATTCCCCAGGTGTGGGAAACTAGACGAGCCCTCGGAGAGCAACGCATGCAGCGCGATAGCCCACCACCATGAAACGCGCGCTGCACGTCGTTGCGTCCTCGGTGCCAGCCGCGATCGCCACACACTCGGCCCCATCTCGGCCGGGGAGAGCCGAGACCGACCGGGCCTCAGAGAAAGTAACGTATGCCCACGTGAGAAACAATGTACCCGGGATGCATAACGAAACCGTCCTCGGCACTAGTCGCGACCCCCCCACCGAGATTCCTTGGGGAAACCCAAATTTCCCCGAGCTCGGCTGGCAACGGCAGAAATTACGGGTTTTGTGGGAAACTAGACGAGCCCTTGGAGAGCAACGCATGCAGCGCGATAGCCCACCACCATTAAACGCGCGCTGCATGTCGTTGCGTCCTCGGTGCCAGCCGCGATCCCCACACACTCAGCCCCATCTCAGCCGGGGAGAGCCGAGACCGACCGCGCCTCAGAGAAAGTGACGTATGCCCACGTGAGAAACAATGTACCCGGGATGCATAACGAAACCGTCCTCGGCACTAGTCACGACCTCCAACCACGAGATTCCTTGGGGAAACCCAAATTTCCCCGAGCTCGGCTGGCTCCGGCAGAAATGACGGGTTTCGTGGGCGTAGATCACCCACCGGGCGTTGGGGCAACACATATGGGAGCCTATACGACTCCCAAATGCGTGGGGGGAGCGCCCACAATGCCCCATAGCCGCCCTCTCCGAGTCCCATTTTTGGCCCCAAGACCCACCTCCCCCCTATAGTAGCATATTAAGCAAAATCTGGCGTGGCACCAGTGGATAACCTTTTTCGTGAGCAGACATGAGTCCAAAAACTGACCTAGAGATCGAATTTTGATGCCATTTATTGCAGAGATCCTTACAATAATCATATCTTCTTGTTCCCCAAAGGCCACCATCTAAATCAAAGGGAATTCTCCGTTTTTATTTTTTGAAGAGGCGCAAAACCGTAAAACCGCCAAAAAATAGAAAATGGGTCTAGAGGTCGAATTTTGACTTGGATTTTTTCAGGCACTCTAAGGATAATATTTCCAAGGTTCCCACCAAAATTCTATGCATTTCGTTTAGCCAATTGCTAGTTATGATTTTTTCACCGAAACCTCAAAGTTGCCGAAAAATGGAAAATGGGTCTGTCGACCCAGTTTTGACATGGCTTTTTACACGC
>QANU01004273.1:10000-16277 GCA_003254905.1 Nissolia schottii
TGCGCAAGCAAGGAGCCGGCAAGCACTGGCAAACCAAATCACCACTCACACGCCACCACGTCAAGGAATCAGCGCAACCGAACGAACCGCACCCCGCATCTGCCAGAAGGCACGCGAAGAAACGGGAGCATCCGGGAGCGCCCATCCCGCACCGCTAGGCATGATCAAACACCAGGGGCTCAACATGGAGATGCATCGCGGTGCCATCCCATGCATGACTGCCCACGCCCCGTCGAATCCCCAAGATCGGCCGTATTCCCCAGGTGTGGGAAACTAGACGAGCCCTCGGAGAGCAACGTATGCAGCGCCATAGCCCACCACTATGAGCCACACGCTGCACATCGTTACGTCCTCGGTGCCAGCCACGATCGCCACACACTCGGCCCCATCTCGGCCGAGGAGAGCCGAGACCGACCGCGCCTCAGAGAAAGTAACGTATGCCCACGTGAGAAACAATGTACCCGGGATGCATAATGAAACCATCCTCGGCGCTAGTCGCGACCCCCCCACCGAGATTTCTTGAGGAAACCCAAATTTCCCCGAGCTCGGCTGGCAACGGCAGAAATTACGGGTTTTGTGGGAAACTAGATGAACCCTCGGAGAGCAACGTATGCAGCGCGATAGCCCACCACCATGAAATGCGCGCTGCATGTCGTTGCGTCCTCGGTGCCATCCGCGATCCCCACACACTCGGCCCCATCTCAGCCGGGGAGAGCTGAGACCGACCGCGCCTCAGAGAAAGTAACGTATGCCCACGTGAGAAACAATGTGCCCGGGATGCATAACGAAACCGTCCTCGGCGCTAGTCACGACCTCCCCCCACGAGATTATTTGGGGAAACCCAAATTTCCCCGAGCTCGGCTGGCTCCGGCAGAAATTACGGGTTTCGTGGGCGTAGATCACCCACCGGGCGTTGGGGCAACACATATGGGAGCCTATACGACTCCCAAATGCGTGGGGGGAGCGCCCACGATGCCCCATAGCCGCCCTCTCCAAGTCCCATTTTTGGCCCCAAGACCCACCTCCCCCTATAGTAGCATATTAAGCAAAATCTGGCGTGGCACCAGTGGATAACCTTTTTCGTGAGCAGATATAAGTCCAAAAACTGACCTAGAGATCGAATTTTGATGCCATTTTGTGCAGAGATCCTTACAATAATCATATCTTCTTGTTCCCCAAAGGCCACCATCTAAATCAAAGGGAATTCTCCGTTTTTATTTTTTGAAGAGGCGTAAAACCGTAAAACCATCAAAAAATAGAAAATGGGTCTAGAGGTCGAATTTTGACTTGGATTTTTTCAGGCACTCTAAGGATAATATTTCCAAGGTTCCCACCAAAATTCTATGCATTTCGTTTAGCCAATTGCTAGTTATGATTTTTTCACCGAAACCTCAAAGTTGCCGAAAAATGGAAAATGGGTCTGTCGACCCAGTTTTGACATGGCTTTTTACAAGCATTATTGGGATGATATTTCCAAGGGGCACACCAAAAATCTAAGCATTTCGCTGAGCCAGTTGGGATTTATGCTATTTTTACCCCATTCGGTAACATACTCGACATCAGAATGCATGGCACCTCGCATGGTTCATCCCCACAAACCTTCCGAGTCCAATGGGAAACGCGTGCTTAACTGTATTCGAGGGCTATTCAGAGCATGTTGTGTGGAGCTTCACAACTTGGGTCGCGTCCGAATTTACTTGGGTCACGGCCGCGGTGGCTCGTTACATGGTCCAGGTTGATCCCCCTTCACTAGCCAGGTTGCCAGGGCCCTGGCCAGCCCGGCACGCGTCACGGCCGCGGTGGCTCGTTACACGGTCCAGGATGAACTGCCTTCACTAGCCAGGTTGCCAGGGCCCTGGCCATTTCATGGTAACAGAAGGTATTGTACTAGGCCACAAAATTTCAAAGAAAGGGATTGAAGTGGACAAGGCAAAGCTTGAGGTCATTGAAAAACTGCCACCTCCAACTAATGTAAAGGGAATCACAAGTTTCCTTGGGCATGCAGGATTTTACAGGAGGTTCATCAAGGACTTCTCCAAAATTGCCAAGCCACTCACCAACCTCTTGAATAAGGACACTCCTTTTAATTTTGATAATGACTGTTTAATTGCTTTTGAGAAATTAAAATATAGTTTGACCTCTGCTCCCATAATCATAGCTCCTAATTGGAATCTTGATTTTGAACTAATGTGTGATGCTAGTGATTATGCAGTAGGAGCAGTTTTGGGTCAACGAATAGACAAAATATTCCATGCAATACACTATGCTAGTAAAGTTCTAAATGAGGCGCAAATTAATTATGCCACAACAGAGAAAGAATTACTAGCTATAGTGTATGCTTTGGAAAAATTTAGAAGTTACTTGATAGGCTCTAAAGTAGTGATATACACAGATCATGCTGCTATCAAGTACCTTCTAACAAAACCCAATAGTAAACCTCGACTGATTCGATGGATACTTCTTTTGCAGGAATACAATCTAGAGATCAAAGACAAGAGCAGAAGAGAAAATTTGATTGCAGATCATTTATCTAGGTTAAATCACCCGGAGGTAACTATCAAAGAAGGAGAAATTATAGAGGAATTCCCCGATGAGAAGCTGTTTCAAATCAAGGAAAGGCCATGGTTCGCTGACATGGCCAACTATAAGGCAGTAGGAGTAATCCCTGATGATTTGAACTATCATCAGAAGAAGAAGTTTCTCAGGGATGCTACCTATTTCGTCTGGGATGACCCTTATCTATTTAAGCAAGGACCTGACGGTCTACTAAGGCGATGTGTGGCTTTAGACGAAACCGAGAGCATTTTATGGCACTGCCATAATTCTCCGTGCGGAGGCCATTATAATGGAGAAAAGACTGCCGCCAAAGTCCTTCAATCAGGTTTTTTCTGGCCTACTCTTTTCAAGGATGCATATTTTTATGTTAAAAATTGTGATGCTTGCCAAAGAACTCTTGGAAATGGCAAGAGGAATGAAATGCCTTTACAAAATATAATTGAAGTCGAAGTATTTGACTGTTGGGGCATGGATTTCATGGGACCTTTCCCATCCTCACTAAACAATGAATACATCTTGGTCGCCGTTGATTATGTTTCTAAATGGGTTGAAGCAATAGCAACCCCGAAGGCTGATGGAAAAACGGTAATTAAATTTTTAAAGAAAAACATTTTTTCCCGTTTTGGCGCACCAAGAGTAATCATAAGTGATGGAGGTTCCCATTTCGTTAACTCACAATTGGCTAAAGCATTAGAACATTATGGTGTGAAACATAAGGTAGCATCACCTTATCACCCGCAAACCAATGGCCAAGCTGAAGTGTCCAATAGACAGATTAAAAGGATCTTGGAAAAAACTGTTTCAACCTCAAGAAAAGATTGGGCACTTAAGCTTGACGATGCTTTATGGGCATATAGAACTGCTCTCAAAGCACCAACAGGTCTAACTCCATTCCAGCTAGTTTATGGCAAAGCATGCCACTTACCAGTTGAATTGGAACACAAAGCCTATTGGGCTTTGAAATTCCTAAACTTTGATGAGAAAGTTGCAGGTGAAAAGCGAAAACTCCAATTGCATCAGTTAGAGGAACTAAGGCTGCAAGCATATGAGTCCAACAAGTTGTACAAAGAAAAGGCAAAGAAATATCATGATAACCACATCCTAAAGAGGAATTTTGAAGAAGGTCAACAAGTATTATTGTTCAATTCCAGGTTAAGACTATTTCCTGGTAAATTAAGGACTAGATGGTCAGGACCTTTCTTGGTAAAGAAAGTAATGCCTTATGGAGCTGTGGAATTATATGATCCAAAGAACAATGCAACTTGGACAGTTAATGGTCAGAGACTTAAGCCATACTTTGGTACAAAACAAGCTACAGAGGTGCTCTACCTCGATGAACCAAGCTAGAAAGAAATAGGCGTCAAGCTAATGACGTTAAAAGAGCGCTTCCTGGGAGGCAACCCAGAGTTTTATGAGTTTTTATTATATATTATTATTAAGGTGTTAAGATTAATTTTTGTGAACATGGTGACATTTTGAAAACCTTGGGGAAGGAGTTCTTTAGTTGTTTTGCAGGATTAAAATCAAGACGGAAAAAAACATGATCCAGAAACTTTCTTTTCTCAACATCTTGAAGCAAGATGAAGTAGCTTAAACAACTGAAAATGAGACTTCATCAGGGGAACATACTCACCATGAACAAGGAGCATTTTTTATTTTCTAGCACCTTACTTATTTAATTTCCTCTAATTAGTTAGGATACTTTTTGTTCTTAAAGACTTGTTTGTTTTAAAACAATTGAGTATTAGTTTATTTTGCTTGGATTTGATGCATGAACACATATAACATAACATGAATTGAATTGTTTCAACGACCATCATAGACTTTGTGATTCTTGCATAAGATACCATGGACATGTTCATATGTACATTTTACTTGTTTTGCATAAGCATAACATTGAAGATGTTTTGAAACCAAGGAAATAAACCCTAACCAAGTAAGAGAGTGAGCCAAACACTATGTGAGATAGAGAGAATCACCATTGTCTTTACACAATTGAATTTGTTTGAGTCTCTAATCATGAAAATTGTATGGAAGGAATAGGAAATGATCAAGGCATTTTTGTTCTTTAGAATTAAAAAACCACTTGGCCAAATAAAACTGACCATGATTAGGAATATCCTTTGCTACCCTTTTTGAGCCTAACATAAGAAAATTGTTGGTTGTTATATAGTCCCTAAACCTTAAAAGAAAAACAATGGCTTCCCTTAATTTCTAAATTAAGAGAGCATTCAAATTGGATTATGTGCAAGAATCCAAGTCAGGGGGAGATAAGGGTGAGCCAAAGTGGAAGAAACAAAAGATAAGGAGAACAAGAACAAGAAGTGCAAAAGAACACATTCTATCCCAAAAGAAAAAGGGATAGAAGAAAAAGAAAATCAAAAGAAAAGGATTGAAAGGAAGAAGAGGAAAAGAAAAAAACTGGTATAAAAAGAAACAGGTGATAACAAGTAGTTGGTTTTCATTGCTCTCTTAATTGGAAAATTTTACATATCCAGAAAAACCAATGTTCTTTGTAGCCTGGCCACATTACAACCCTTTAAAGTCCTTTTGTGATCCTTGACCAACCATACTATTAGATTGAATTGTAAGGCAAGTAACAAATTTGAATTGCTGTGATTCAATGGTGATAAATGAGCAAAACACTCACCCTAAATTGGACCACTGACCATTGTGTGTATAAAGATAATTTCCTTGGTGGAAAAGACATTGGATAGAGTGATTTGTTTATGCTATTCAAGTAATTGTGCATTTGACATGTTTAAAGTTATTCTATGTTGTTTCACATGATCTTAAGCTTAAACTATCTGAAACTTTTCAATTCATTGCAAATACCAAGTGTTCATGAACATTAATCCCTTGTAAAATATTTCTACTACCTCTTGTTTGAGGACAAACAAGGTCTTAAGTCAGGGGGAGTGATAAGTGCCCAATTTACGTAATTCTTGCTAATTAAAATGGCACTTATCCGTTTATGTTTCAACATAATACCTAAATAAATCTTTATGTTTTGTAGGTTTTATTATATATTTTGGAAGAAGGATACAAACCAAGAAATGAAGATTAATCCCTAGAAGAATGGAGCAAGAGGAAAAGAGGACAAAAGAGCAAAAAGGACGCAAGCAAACAAAGAAGCGCTCAGCGGATGGAATAACGCGCTCAGCGGTTTAGGAGAAAACGCTCAGCGAACAAGACTCACCGCTGAGCGGTGTAATTTCTAGAAGCCGAGCCACCATCTTTGACTCCGCATTTAATGCACCAGCCTGGCGCCACCTGAAGCCGCCACCGCCATTAATGAAGCCGCGTCCGCCCACCAAAGTTGACATCACTGCTCAGTGGTGGTGCACTAACCGCTGAGCGGTGCAACCCTAAAAATGCCTATAAATAGGGGTAGGCCGAGGCAAATGAGATCCATCCATCATCCCCCCTCTCCTACACCCATTTTCACCTATTCCCTTCCATTTCTTACACCCCATAAGCTAGGTTTAGGTAGAAAATTAGGGTTTTAATGCGTTCCATAACGGAAGTGCTGCTGAATTTTCAACGATTGTGAATCGTGGTGGACGTGTGGAGGCATTTCACTATCCTTCTCAACCAACCATTGCTTTAAACCCTTGTAAGTAGTGAACTAACCATGATGATGGCTAGCTGATAAGTATCCAAAATACACAAATTTCATCATTTAAAATGGCACTTATTCTCACATATTTTAAAGAATTAT
>QANU01004276.1:0-51425 GCA_003254905.1 Nissolia schottii
TCGTCTTTGTTCCTAACCTAACCTAAACTAAACTAAGCTCAAAATTACAAAGAAAATATGTAAGAATGGTGTTTGGAGGGGGAATGGATGGATGATTTCGAAGTGGTCTCGGCCTCCTCTATTTATAGGCAAAATTTGGGGTCTGTCGCTCAGCGGTTTTGGTTCCTTCGCTGAGCGATAAGCTCTGAATCGCTGGGCGGCTGCGCTTAATCGCTGAGCGATCGTACTTGTACGCGTCTTCATTAAATGCTTGGTAGCTTTTTGCAGGGCGGCGCTGACGTGGCACGCGGCTATTGGCTGGCTCCAACTGGCTCAATGATGGCTTCATGATGGCGCCGGCGCAAGTGGCTTGCCGACTTAAGTTCGTTGAGCGATACAGGTATCATCGCTGAGCGATTCGTCTCTAGGCGCTGAGCGATTAAGGTTCCTCGCTGAGCGATGCCTTCGTCCAGAATCTTCTTTTTAAGCTCTTTTCCAATTCTGCCTTATTCTTCCCTTCTTCATGGGATTATTATTCATAAATTATGCTTGCATCCATTCTTCAAAATATATTTAAATCCTACAAAACATAGAGATTTAATTAGATAATTCTTTAAAATATGTGAGAATAAGTGCCATTTTGAATGATGAAAATTGTGTATTTTGGGCACTTATCAAATACAAATTGAAGCTCTATAGGAATATTGACAATATCTCTCTTTTTGCTCTTATGATGATGGAAAATATTAATCCATTGATAGAATGAAATGTGAGGATGATGGGAATCAACGGCTTGGCTAGAAATGAGAGTTTAATGGGTATTTATAGAGTTTCTAAGTGTACTAGCCGTTTATAGCCGTTACCCATTATTTTAATCAATTTTATCCATTGAAAAACTAGTCGTTTTTGGCTTCAGGACTCGAGTCATTCGAATGACTCTTGAGGGGTCATTCGAATGCTAGTCGTTATCTAGCCGTTGTGTTTCTCTGATGACAGAGTCATTCGAATGACCATTCTTGAGTCATTAGAATGACTCAACAAAATGACTTGCTCTAAAAATTTGTAGATCTTTCTCTTAGCTTTAAGTAGCAATTTGAACCACCTCAATTGGAGTTCTGTAGCTCAAGATATCATCATTTTACTAACTGTTGTGTAAGTCACTTTGCTGAGCACGTCACTTGTAACATCCCGATTTTCCCTTAGGGAAATAATAGTAAACATAAATATTAAATTAATTTTCTAATCATGATTAGGGAATTAAAATGGGAAACTAATAGGTAGAATATCCCTAGGAAATAAGACGTGTCGCGGCAAGAAGTTCGGCAGACAACCGAACAGTCGTTGTTCGCCGACGAAATTTTCTGACGCGCAAAAGGTGTCCGTGAAAATACTCCTCTGGAGAAAATTCACAAACACCTTTAAATATTAATACCCTTAGGTAGAGGCGAATTAGAGGATCGCGACGGTACAAACGGAATATTTTTCGGACGACCGTGCGCGACACACCGAGATTGCGAGCGATAAAAACACGCGTATAACCGGACAGTTACACACACATACACGGCCAGCTTTGCTGGATTTTTAGCAAATTCCAAGTCAATAAAAACAATCCCTTAAATTGTGCTTCAAGACTTACCATCACCTTACCTTCCTTACACATCATACCAAACCCATCACTTAGCCATAGCTACACCCATACCTTCTACTATTCATCTAACTTTATTAAATTCCAAAATTTAATTAATTCCCACTCACCATCAGCCACAAAACCGTGGCTTCACTTCCCCAAAATTTCAATTTAATTGTCCCCAAAAATTAAGCTTAGTCACTCCAAAATTTATCAAGGCCAATCACACACTCTTACACTTCCACACAATATCACTAACAATATTTTAAGTGACAAATTCCCACTAAATTCCAGCCCAAAAGCATGGCCAACACTTGCTGAATTTTCAGAATTTTTAGTCAACAAACATATTCCTTAATTTAAGCTTCCACACTTACCATTACCATGCCATACTTACCATCACCACCATACTTCATCACATCACCTATGTTGACTATTAAACTCATTTTTCCCTCAAAATTGCTGGCCAAAACTGTGGGAGCTTTCAGCTCTTGGAGGAGGATTGCATCCTCAACATTCTTCTTAAACACACACCAAAGCAAGCCCTAGCACACTTCTTTGGCCTTCAAAAATATTTGAGCCTCCTCACCTTGTCTCCAAGCTTCACAAAACCAAGTCTCATCTCCCTAAAATCCTCTCATCTTTAGCTTCATCTTCTTCCATAAGCCAACCAAGAAAAATCACCCCACAATTATCCCATAGAAACACAATTTCATTCTCCTTACAAAGCTTTAAGAACAACACCCTCATTCTCACAAATTTCCCTCATTTTCCTCTCCTCAAAATTGTGAGCTTACTCATAGTTTCTCTCAAGTTTCTCTTGGGGAAAAGTGGCCAAAAGCTTGGAAGGCACCAAGGCTTCTACAGATTTTCACTCCAAGTCTCACTCACCACCACAAGGTTTTTCTACAAGTGGGTAACTATGCACAAATCACCTCCTTGGTGATCTAATTATGTGTATGTATGGATATGTGATAAAATGTGCATTTATGTGTTATATGTGTTTATGTTTATGTGTTTTGTTTTCTAAAAATGTGGTTAAGGTTTGATGATGTAAAGTATAGTAAGATATTGTTATAGGTTGAAAGCTTGAGGAAAATGATATATGTTTGAGTGGAGAAGGCATGCAAGAAGTGGGTAGTCCAAACACCCCTGTCTATGGGATTTTTATCTGTATGTTTATGTATGTATTTTTGAGTAGAAAAAATTAGAAATGTTAGGAGAAAAATATGTTGATAATGATGTGTGAACGATTTTTTTAGAACTAATGAGGTTAGAAAAATATAACTGTGTTGGTTGGAACTGTGTAGGAAGCTCAGTAAGTTTTAAGAAAGGATTCTGATTTTTAGACACTGTGACTTTTTCGCTGAGCGGCCACACAGGCACGCTGAGCGGCCTCACGTAGGACCGAGCGCTGAGCAGCCACCCTGGTGCGCTGAGCGACTTGACCCTGAGTTGACCTACTGAGCTTGTTTTTGGTCTGTGCGCTGAGCGGCCTAGCCCAGGCACTAAGCGACAGAACCTAAACCTATGAGAAAGGTTTGGCACAAGGATGACTGAGTAGCCAGGGAGTCCCTCATGGGCGTTGAGCAACCTAGCCAGGGCGCTAAGCGGCCTAAGGAATCCTATGTTACTAAGTTAGCTTTGAGCTGAGGAGTTCTCATGAGCCCGCACATTCTAACCCATCACCAAGTCTTTAAAAGTATACCCACAAAGAAGTGAATGATTATGTGATAAGTTTATGTAGTTATATAATGTCATTTGCATTACTGTAAGCCACCCAAGGGTGCAGAGAACAAGAACAAATTATGAGTACCAAGCAGTGCATGCATCATGAGGCAGTGTTGCCACAGGGCTTAGGGCAACCATAGATCACTAGAATTGAATAAACTAATGTGCAAAGATGGTAACTTAAATTAGGGAAACCAGTTAAGTCTAAAGACGGGCCCCGGCCACAGAGGGTCGGAGTAGCCCGAAGTTATGACATAGTAATGTAATAGGAATCCCTCTCTTGGCACGTCATACCTGACAAGCCCCTCCCCGGCCGTGCGAGACGGACTGGGTTATGATTATGTTAAGCAGAGAATGATTTGAACGCGGGTTTCCACCCGGACAAGAGAAAAGAAAGTAAGGAATGCTTGAGCTTTTATGTCATGACATTTAAAAGACGGGTAAGATGTCCACGAAGTTCGGACATACGAGAAAGAGAGAGTTAGTCCACGAAGTTCGGACTCAGGCCTTAAAGTCATCCACGAAGTTTGGATGCAGATGATTAAGTCGTCCACAAAGTTCGGACGCCGTCCATGAAGTTCGGACGTAAGTGAGAAAGTCGTCCACGAAGTTCGGACGCATACTAGCCTCACTTCTAGTGTTATCACATATTGTAGCTGGACAAGGGATGACGATCCCCCAGTCTACATAGGAACGATGGCATCCAGCACCGACAAAGGACGCAGCCATAGGCGCGTAAGAGAACCCCTTTCCCTAGACATGCATTAGAGATTTCTTGATGATATGCTATATGTATATGTATGTGTAAGTATGTCTATATGTAACAAACGTCATGAGAGGGCACCTCGAGTAGAAGAACGTGGGTACATGGTGTAGTACCACAAGGCCCTAACGGTCTAGGTTAGCAAGCACGAAAGTATGTAATTAAGTTAAGCAAGATTAGATTTCCCCACGATCACTTAGTAATGTAGATAAAACAGCTCAGGCCTAGCATGGATAATAATCAGTAGGGGTATTAGTATGAGTCGACACTTAGAGACCCCCTGAGCGGCGGAATCATAATTGAAGTAAAACGAATAGGTATTCCCCAAAGGACCCCACTGAGGACGTAATGTTCTCACCCCCCACTTCGTTATGATTCCAGGCAGGAACCCGAGGCACTTGCAAGGACCAGAGCACACCTTGGAACGAGGACAGTAACTTCTCCTGTAGCCGAAGCCCCTGAGTCTAGACACCGCAGAGGAGCAGCCAGTGCTACCGTTCGACAAGCAAGCTGAGCAAGGATTAGTGGCATGTATTGTGTAGTAGTCACACGGTCTAAGTCAGACCGTTGGCGACTAAATGTGGTAAATGTAAATTATAATATTATTTAACTGTGTATTTGTATTCTGGACCAATTGATTGTACATATATGTATGTTAGAAAATATTTTGGAGATCTACTTTTTAGGATAATAAAGCTTAAGTCTGATAAGACTCTATCGCTTGTATCCATGTATAATTCATTTACGCGCATGACTCTAAATTTGTAAACTAGTAAGGATGTGAGAAAAAATTTCAAAACGGTCCGTATTTTCGAGTAAGAGATATTTTCCAACCTAAAAGTAGGGGCTAAAAGTAACCTCAGCCAAGCAGATAACAACCCTATAATCAGTGTTACGATTAGAGCGTAAGCTGAAAGTAAGGGTGTTACACCACTCATCCATTTTCTTATCTTTCTTGATTCCTAAGTTTGTCTAATTCATTTTACGTATTGGAATCAATTAAGATCATTTAAGAGCATCATCCTAAGAGTTTAGAGAGAGATATATATCAATTTTCCTTTGACAAGAATACCTTAAGTCCTAATAAACTATTTCCCTTTTTACTGTTTGCTTGGACTTGGTATTCTTCATGAATCCTATCTTCGACATTACCATCTTCTTCATGGAATTGACATTTCATGCTTTGCCTTTTGTCTTTGGGCATCATATGAATGTTCCTTCTTGTTCCATCTTGTTCTTGATGCCTTGGACTTTCCTATACACAAGATAATTTACTAGAAAGTATAGTTAGTCCAATGTGTTCCAATATCTTCATATGCATATATAGATTAATCAATACATCATACATATACAGTTAGACAAGGATCAAATTATATTAATCAAATAGTATTCTTTGCCTAGCATGCATGCATTGTAACACTATAACACTTGATATTCATGCATATACACACAAATATATCTAATAGTTAACCCATCAAGCACATATAGAGAGTTATTGGGTATGTTCTCAAAAGGATGCTTCTCATATAACATTGTATGATGTGTAAGGTATATGATTACCATCAAGTTCAATCATACAAGATCAAATGTATTCTATTTAGCATATAACATCCTTTTGCATTCTAATTGTCATTATCTATTTGTTATGTTCTATTTGTCATCATCAAGATATAGAACAACTAGGGAACCTAGTTCTACAAATATAAGCATATACAATAAGCATAAACAATTAGAACATATTGTATTTGTCATCATCAAAACATATTGTATTAAACAATTGGAACAACTAGGGAAACCTAGTTCCACATTACCTATTGCTGCCTCTGTGCAGTCTCCGTATGTTGCCCATCGCTGCCTCTGCACAGCTCCCGATAATGCACCCGACAACCTCCGTTGCTTTGTGACAAGCTAAAGCTCTTCGACTCGACTCCTTATTTCTGTACAAGTCCTTGGCACAGCTCTTGTTTTCCCTTAACTACCTTCACTTGTGACAAGCTGAAATCTCATGGAGCTTTAGCTTGAGGGAGGGTGTTAAGAATAAAGCTAGAATATTGAATCTAGCTTGATTTGATCTTGTAAGATCTTGTAATTGGTTGTGATTTGTTTTTGGCCGTTGAGTTTTGGTCGTTGGGTTTTCAGCCTATAAATAGGGTCACCATCCATTGTAAACACAACTCAGATAATACACTTATTATTTCTCTGTTATCTATCTTTCTCTTATATTTTTTAGTGTCCCATTTATCTGTTTTTCCAGAATGTTTAACAGCTTGTATCGTATCATTTTGATTGATGTCAGCCTGCAGAATAGCCCTCAATGAAACCAAAAATAAAAAAGAATGACCCTCCAGTTTTAGCCCCAAATATAGATTTTATTTTTATTTACTTTTATTTTTTATTTTGTGTTGAATAAACGGGGGGTGCCCCAAATAGAGATCAATAGAAGTTTTGAGGGAATCTAAATCTGATTAGAGAAATATATATTATCTGAATGAAAGTATGTACATGATATATGAGGGTGAGGGAGTATTAATATACGCGAATGGATCTTCTTAATTAAATTTTGTGACATGTATTGTCAAGTTTCATCTTTTATTATTAAATGATAAGGTGAACTGCATCCATGACATAAATAACAACAAAATTAATAGTGAAAAATAAAATTTATAAACACGACACAAAATTTCATTCTCATTAATATACACATGCATCAAATTGAAAAGAAAAATTGTGACTATTGCTGTAAAAGAAGTTATGTTGTATTTGGTCTTATTATATTCCAATAGTGGAACTCATGGGGATTTGACTAATAGCATAAGTTGGGATTTTGGGATGGCCTGTGTTACTGAATTTGTCAGCTCATCCATCCTTGCATAGTTTGCTAGTTGTTTCTTCCACCCCTCGAGCTTAATTCCCCGGTCAATGTTTCGTTTGCTTCTAAATTACTTTTCATAATTTTATAGAGGCAATAAATGCTATATAAGGTTTTTTTTTTTAGGTATCGTGTCACTATTATAATGATTAAATTAGCATTTTTCCTAAATCTTTTGATGTCTTCATAGTTTATATTAAACAAAAGAAACTAACCCACAATTTAAAAGGTAGTAAATAGCTTAATCTCTTGTAAGAATGATGACATAAATTCAATTTTCAAAAAACGTACTCCTTAAAAACAAGAATAATCATTAATAATCAAATCTCCAAAATTGTAAGAGTAATGTTTTTTACAATTTTTTTTCATTAAAAAAAATATTGCATATATAGGAGAATATAGTATACTTTTTTAATATAAATCACAACTATCAAACTACTTGATTAACCTACAATAGAATTTATCAAATGTTATTTATTCCCAACCGACATTTCTATTTGTTTTTTACACGTATAATGCAGTGACTTTCATTTTACCATGTATTAAATCATCATCACAACGATAGAACTTTTTAAACATTTTCTTTTAAACTCTTGTTATGCCTGCTTGCTAAACTTGAATTTAAATTGTAATGCTGTTTAAATTGTTAAATCGTTGAAACTTTGTCATAAAATGAATGTTATTGCTTAATTTAAAACTGAATGTGGCGTCGACACTGTACCAAACGGATCATTTTTATTCTAATATTCAAGTTATGAACAGAAGTTTGAATTCTTTATTAATCCAGGAAAGTGAGGTTTTGACTATCTTCTCCTTGTTGATTTTGATTAAAGTACAAACAGAGCCTCCCTAAAATAGAAAAACAGAAGAATCTGGTACCTGGTTAAACAAGAAATAAGAAATTAGCCTGACTTAAGCTTGTGTTTTTACCCTAATCCATCATTAGATAGCCAAATCGAAACCTATAAAGGCATAGTAATAAGCTTGGTTTAGTAAAATTTTTTAAGGAGTTTCGGATTTTAAAAGGCATAAGTCTATCCTTTTGTGTTTAGTAAATAAAAAAAAGTTGAAAAACTCATATTTGTAGCATGTGAGACTTGTGCTTTATAAAATGTAAAAAGATTAAATAATCTTAAATTTAAATAAAAATAAAACTTTATTCATTTATCAATTAAAATCTTAATTATCCATCGCCAATCATTTTATTATTTATGTCTATTCTAACCATTTTATATATTAAGAATACTTTTATGATATATTTATTAAATACTATTTTGTGATTTTTACATATTGAAAACTGTTTTTTTACCATATTTTACAAGATAATACTACTATAATTTTTAAATAACAACTTTTCGAAAGTCCAAAAAATTCAATAGGATTCAAAAAATCACAAACTAAATCAAATCTAAATATCCAAGTCATACAATGAAAATATTTCAGAATGTTGAAACAAGTTTCTCTAGTAATAAAGCCATATAGAGGAGTTAATTGGGTGTTATGATTACGATCAGCTAGAGCTTTATTACCAAACCCATAGCAAATTTGATCATTGCAACGGCAACCAACCACAAACATATATGATCACACACACATATATGTATACATATAAATAAAAGCCTATATTTTCCTTCCAAAGATTTTTTTGGCATCATTACCCCCTTCTACAAATTTTTAACCACCTTGAGATGGCCCTATGATCAAATCTGAATAATGTCATTTGATAACCAGTCTATTGAGTGCAGCGAAGAGCCAATGATGGAAGGCCACGTGAGCATGAAAGTGTCCACCTTGCGAATTGGAAAAACAGGATGGGACAGGTGGAGCAATACCATTGGACCTTCTTTGAAGATGGAGGCAACCATGGCAGGCTCTTCCACTTGGCCAAGGATCATCGAGAGGTGTGGACTAGTCATCATGTCTTTATCAGGGAGGGGGTATCACATGTCAATTACACAATGCCAAAGAATTGCGTAGTGCCCCCTTAATTTGTTTCACTAATCCAATATAATATAATTTATAACAATGCATAAGCACGATCGATCATGACCTTGCACCTTATCACTACTTTCTTCCATGCCTCTGTAGTTCATATCATAACCAACAATTTTTTCTTTTTCGGGGTCAAGTTTTAGCGACCTCCTCTTATTTGGAAAAGGGAGAGAGAAAGGTAAAGGTAGAGAGAGAAGATCAGTAAATATTAGATAGTAATATTCGATGGGAGATGCATTTGATGAAGACTGTGATTACCTGTTCAAAGCTGTTCTGATTGGGGACTCTGGAGTTGGGAAATCAAATCTGCTATCGAGGTTTGCAAAAGATGAATTCCGTTTGGATTCCAAGCCCACCATCGGAGTTGAGTTCGCTTACCGGAACATCAAGGTTAAGGACAAGCTCATCAAAGCCCAGATATGGGACACTGCCGGCCAAGAAAGGTAACTTGCCAATTGTATTTTATATTTTTAGTTTTGGAATGTTTTTTTTTTTATCATCCCAATGCTTCTGTTTCAATGGAAAGAAATTCGTCAGCTCAGCTTTGAGTTTACAGATCAAAATTCAGCTGCATGGTAGATGATACATCACGCTTTTGTTATCTCTCTGCTCTTAACTATTGTGTGTCCTGGTTATCATGTTTCAATAAAAAAAAGGTTTAGGATTTTTCTAACTGGGGTGTCCACTGGGTTTGCCTAACGTAAGAGTTGAGCTCATTTGACTTGTCAGTTCTGTTTTGATTTCCTTCCCTCACAAACATCTTTAGAATAGACCTAATAATGAAATTTCAGCATTTTAAAAACTGCACTGGTCATCCGCGATGATCTCTCTTAAATTTGACAATTTAGAAAGTCACGGCTGCTAAATGCCAATTGAGTGCTGGTTTGAAAAAGTACAACTGAATTTCTTTCAGTGGGCCCCCTTGGATTTGTGATTTGTTCACGAGAATAAAAAATCTCAGACACGCTCTGTCTTCCCTCTCCGTAATTTGCTCCCTTTATGTGGTGGATGCTTCGTGTAACTTTTGTTTTTTGTTTTTCCAACTCTAAAGATAAGCTTTCTTCAGATTTTAATAACGACATTGACGCCCATTAAAATGGCTTTGGACTTGATGCGCACAATTTGCCCCTTTATTAATTCATTTTCTATCCATTTTGGTCATCAGATCAAGTTTATAGCGGAGTTGATAATTAATATGGCAATGCACTATGTTGATAGTAATTGATTTAAATGATGGGAGCGAGGAATAAGTGAGTTCAAAGAGTAGAGATCACTCTTGGTTGGGCAGGTGTAGAAATCAAGTTTTCTTTTTTTCCATAATGCAATATATGCATTTTTAAAGTAGCGTAACTATTGGGCGAGGCGGGTCCATAGAGAGAGAGAGAACATGAAAGTGACTGAAGGAAAAAGAACAGAAAAGCAACTTGGCAGGTCAAGAAATGCATGTGAGGTCGTCAAGGTTTCGGTGGGGTGCCCAACCACACAATCGAACACTTGGAAGAGAAATTACTCTTTGTTCTGCTGCCCCTTTTACCAAATAGCATTTTATTATGTTTATTTGTTAGATCAATACATAAATATATCATTATTCTTATAAACATGGATTGGATATTAATAATGTGGCAGGTTTAGAGCCATCACAAGCTCATACTACAGGGGAGCCTTAGGGGCATTGATAGTTTATGACATAACGAGGCGATCGAGTTTTGAGAACGCAAGGAAATGGATGTTGGAGCTGAGAGAGTTTGGAGGCGAAGACATTGTTGTCATCCTTGTGGGGAACAAATGTGATCTTGATCCGTCGAGAGAAGTAGAGGAAGAAGAAGGAAAAGGGTTTGCAGAAACAGAGGGGCTCTGTTTCATGGAAACCTCTGCTTTGAAGAACCTGAACGTGGAGCAAGTGTTCATGCAGATGATCACAAAGATTCATGATATCGCGAGCCAGAAAAGTTTGGAGGCCAAAATCGAAGAAAAGCCCATAAATATTTCAAGTGGGAAGGAGATCCATATAGCTGCGGATGAAGTGACTGCAACTAAACAAGCTACTTGCTGTTCAAGATGAGAAAGAGAGAGAGAGAGAGAGAGAGAGAGAGAGAGAGTTCTCCTTGATAAATTTTGTGATTTTGCAACAGTCTTTGAGTAACCGAGTCAATCCATTCTTTCCATTTTTCCCACTTCTTTTTTCATTTTTTCTTCCTTTTTTTAATTACTTGTGGCCAATGGGTGTTTTTTTTTTTTTTTTTTTTTTGCATGTAGATGATAAACATTATAATTGGTATTTTATTTTATTTTTTTCTGTTTTAATGACTTCATTGGAACATTGTTGTTAGGAATCCAATTAAATCAGCTTAACTTAATTTGATTGAAGTTTTCAAAGAGTTAACTGTCTCCCATATGTTATTGACAAATTAAAATTAACAGTGATCTCACTTTTAAAAATTGAAATCGGATTTTTAAGGTGGTACATATTTTCTTGGCTAGAATCTTACTGAATCATAAAAATTGTTAGGTAGGATTTTAACGTTTCTAAATTCCCACCACCACCGAGGGTAGAACTTTTAGATGGGCTAGCCATTGAAGTCGGCAAAGGATATGCAATGGGCTTTGTATTGGACTACATGCCTTATTTGGGCTTCGGGATAGAGACCCACGTCAAAGCCCGTTAGTTGGATGGTCGGTCTTTGTCGGGCAAGTGGGACCAAATTGAATAAGTGTATTTCACTCTTAGATTGATTGGCCCAAAGAAACATGTTTCACTCTACCCTTCACTCCGTCTTCTTCAGGCAGCTACATCAGGGCCCTCTTCTTCTTCTTCATCGTCGTCGTCGTCATTATCATACACTATTTCTCTTATGCAATCGCTTAACTTCCTCAAAACGCTGCGTTCCGCTAACCATGCGGCAATTGTTGTGGCTCCGTAACCGTTTCTTGTGGCGTCTGCGTCTCACGCGCTGATTCGACTTTGTCTTTGTGACAGACAGAGAGGGAGCAGCTGAAGACAATGGCCAATTGGATCTCCTCCAAACTCAAAGCCGCCGAGAACATCCTCCACCAGGCATTTCCAATACTTCTCATTTTCTCTTTCCTTTTTTTTTCTTTTTAAATTTCAAAATCTGTTTTTCATGGTGAATTATCTCTTATACTTCTCCAGATCCCTAACCGTGTGGAACTCTAGGGATTAGTAATTTTGTTCGTCAGCGTGATTATAATTTTATTATTATTCTGTTTGTATTTATGGATTTGGTTTTGTTTTTGCGGAATTGCGTTACGGACGGTTCAGATCGATCAGCAAGCGGCTGAATCGCTTCGTAAGAACGAGAATCTTCGATCCGAGGAACTCAGCGGCATTGATGATGCTCCTGCCAAATCGGGGAGTTCTTTGTCTCTGAAGAAACAATTGAAGAAGAAACCCCAGGACAACACCAACAACAACGACTATAATGGAAAGCTGCGTAGTGATCCCAATTTTAGTGCCCTCAAAAATACACCAGCTCCACTCACTGCACCCAAGCTCTCTCCCAAACCGACCCCTACTACGCTCACTGATGGTGATTGGACTGAACTCCTTAGGTCACCAACTCAGCCTACGGCTCCCAGTAATGGGGTGCCTGCCGCTCGTGCTTTGGGCAAAAATTTTAGGAGACAGAAGAGTTCTTCGTCTTCAGGGTTATTGGTGTCAGATGTCAAGAGGAATTCAAAAAGTGCTAGCAGTGGTTCAAGGTCTTTGCAGAGGGTAGACTCTGTTAAACAAGTTAAATTGAGTGGAAAAGCTGGTGATGATGGGAAAGAGTCTACCTCATCTACCTCATCAGGTTCGTTGGAGAGGCATTCTAATGTGGGATCTGAGATTGATGTTAAGTGGACGAGAGGACAAGAATATACTTGTAATATGGACAGTGCCGAAAAGGTTGTGGTTGAGACAATTGACAAGGGAAGTGAACAAAATGATCACCATTTTAATTACAGGGACCTTTCTCCACCACAATCTTTGCAGGAAGACAACGAAAAATTGGGTGCAGAAACAATACCAACATCGGGATTTAATAAGGTGCACGAAGGTAAGAGTGTTGTAGATATTGCTCACGGTCAATTGAGAAGTGCAATAAAGGGGGGGCATGAACTTGATGCAGTGTCTGGACATTTAACATCTGATAATTTGAAAATGGGTTCTTCCGTTGCAAGTGATGGAAGTTCTGATTCAGATACAGATTCCGGTTCAACATCTGATTCTGAAAGTGAACGTGAGAGGGAGGAAAGGCGAAAGAAGAGGGAGAGGATCCTTGCTGAGAAAGCAGCAGCTAAAGCAATAAATGCTATTAAGGAACTGGAGAACATGGTGGCCAAATTAGAGGGAGAGAAGCAAAGTCTGGAGAAAATTCTTGAGGAGCGAGCTAAACAACAAGCACAAGAGGTAAGTTTATGACAATTTTTAGAACTGCCCTTTATGTTTACTTTTTTTTCTTTCCTTCCCATTTTATGTGTTATACTTGTTCTGCCCGACATGATGTTACTGTTGGTTATTTATGCAATCCTCTTCGTTCCTTCTTACAGGCATCACAGCTTCAGACCAATATGATGGAAACAATGGAAGCTGTTGATTTAGAAAAGCAGAAACATAACAATACTAGAATGGAAATTCTTGCACATTTAGCTAAACTAGAGGTATGTTAGTTTAACTTGAAGCTATTTTTTAACCCTCTATACCAATTGGTTCTGTTATATGATGTATAACTTGCTACACCTTTCAGTAACTAATTTATCATGGTGTTTAGTTTCCAGAAATATCTAGATAAGCTTTAATGTATGGACTGTTTGCAGACTGCTAATGCTGATCTTGCAAGATCCCTTGCAGCTGTGCAGTGGAATCTTGAAGTAGAGGTATGTTTGAATTCTGAGATGATTCTCCTCCATCCCACATCATCCATGTTCCACAGAATATAAGCTTTCTAGCCATCGATGAAGTTCATAAATTATTGAATAAATAAATAGACTTGCCGCTAAGTCAGAAGGATTTTGATTTAGTCCTAATTTTGTCATGGTGTATGATTTCCCAAAGTACTAACAATATAATTACTAACATCAAACTGACATCATAATGAAAGCTTACAAGAGCCAAATATCTTGACCTTATATCTGTTACTGACTCTCACAGGGTCTAGAAAATTTTTCAAGATACTGCTGGAACTGAAAATAATAACACTAAACCATGTTGACTAGTAGACTTCCTAAAGATTCCGTGGTTGCATATGTATCTTATGGAAGGATTAGAATGAGATTCTTCTATCGGAGTTGAATAGACGAAACAACTTGCTTTGCTTGTCATACACCATCTTTATTGTTGGGTCATCCTCGTCCCTTAGCAACAATGTTAATTGGGTATTAACTACAATACGTTTTTGGACCAGGTTAAACAAGTTGCAGAACTCAGACAGCAAATTGCATCTAAAGAGTTGGTTCATGAAGGTACTGCACATTTGCAAAGTCATTGGCTCATTGTCAGATACATTATTTCATTACAACAGATAATAGTCCTTTTCATGGGACTCATTGGCCACCTAGATTAATCTGTGTCTATAATTTAAATGACAAAAGATTAATATAGTCCTGTAAGAATAACTTTCAAGCTTATATATTGAACATCATATACACAATTAATTACTACTTTGGGTATTCAGTTCAGTTACCCAAGAGACTGCTGAATATTCGGTTATTGAGCTTCATTTAGCTGTGAAGCAAAGTTATCGTAGGCTACTATAGGGATACCACTTCAACTTGGGTGTCCCTTGCCCTTGCCTATATGCATACATAATAATTTAATTTTCACTGGTGATTGATAAGCAGAGCTATCATTGGCCAGGATTTGCAGAGATATAGATTATGTTGAAATAAGCTGGTCTATTAGTAGGTTGATCCTTTAACCTTTTGTAGAGCTCAGAAGGAGCATGGGGAATCTTAATCAAGCTGGAGCTTCAACAAATCAAGTAAGTTGTACAATTATCTTCTAAAGTAGGTGCATAAATATTTGGATTGCCATTATTTACTTTTACCTGAGCAGGGGTTTTTAGGAGGGCGTTTCTGTGGTATCTTCTTTTCGTTGGATCCTATGTCTTTTTTTAAAGAAAAAAATAAATTCTGCTGTCTTTTAGTTGGAAATTCTTGACATCTGTTTGTTTATGATGTTGTAGCTAGCTTCGAAAGGAGTTCAGTTTGAACGAGAAATTCTTGAGGCCGAGCACTCTTTAGTTAGTGATAAAGTTGCACAATTGCAGGAAAAAGTAAGCTTTTAAACTTTTGTTCTGATCTATATTTAAATCTTTTTCCTTGAAGAGCTATGATCTTTCAGATGCTATTTTTTTTTTTGTGATTTTTAAGTAGTTTGTCCTGAATTTCCCATCCTGAAATTAAGTCCTTGTCTCCCCCTTCCATTTTCATATTAAATGGGGATTTTCCTTGTTGCTACTTGCAACTTTTTAGTTATATTTTAACAAAGACGAGGAAGTGCTGCAAGGATAACATTAAGTATCCCACTTAATATTGTTTGTATATTCCAGTTTCTCCATCTAGTTAAATTCTAAATCTTGGAAATTTTACATGCTCTGCGTCCTGTCCCTTTTCTTGCTTCTAATATTTACCCAATTCCTGTTAGATATTATAGAAAAGGCATTTGCTCATTTGGTATCCAACTTTTACTTTCAGAAAAACTGAAATGTTTTAATTAACTGTCTTATTTAAATCAATTACAAGGGCTCATTACTTACGTAGAGTTCCTACATTTAAGGATAATTTTCATTTTATTAATTAATTTTAAATAAATTGCCGTTTTTAAGTGAGTTTTTACTTGAATTTCAGATATGAACATAAATTTTTTGTATCTTATCATGACTTAATTAATTAATTTCTTTTTGTACCCATGCCGCTGGTACCTGCTCTGCTACTTGTTCATCATAGGCACGGAAGCTGGAAGCTGACATTGAAATGACAAGGAAGGAGATAGAAGAGCCAACAGAAGTTGAACTTGAGCTCAAGCGAAGGCTTCAACAAATGACTGATCATTTAATTCAGAAACAAGCCAAGGTGTATATTTCATATCTATTTAACTGTAATATTTTTTGCAAATGCTCATGAGTCAATGTTTTAAAACCGGTCTTGACTTAGCAGTCTGATTATCCAACTAGTGACCAACAAAACCATCCGGATCTGGTTTTAATCTAGCATGTTAAAAATGTAAAGAGAAGTATTGTTTTTTTGGAAATTTTCAGTCGAAAACCTAATTAGGACTTAACAGACTTGCTTGTTTCAGACCACTTCATATTCAAACAATTTCTTGTCTTTGTCCATAGGTTGAGTCACTCTCGTCTGAGAAGGCAAGTCTTATATTCAGAATCGAGGTATGCTTTTTACTGGCTCTGTGATACTAATTCTTGGAAATCATTCTCTACTTGATTTTCAATTTTACTTATCAACTTTGCAGGCAGTGTCAAGGTTGCTAGATGAGAACTTGCGAGGATCAGATTTACCAGATATGAATTCTGCCTCCTCGTCGAGTGACTTAGAATCAGGATTTTGGGACCTCTCAAATTCAAAGCTGAAGCCTATGTTTAAAGCCAGATTCCATTCTGGCAAGAGACAGCTGGGATCACTGCTTCAACAATTAGATTATATTTTTGTGACGGGTGCAGTCTTTTTGAAGAGGAACTCAACGGCAAAATTATGGGCTTTGATTTACCTCGTTTGCCTTCATTTCTGGGTGATTTATATTCTAGTATCACATTCTAGCCCATCAAATGAGGGTAGATCCGGCGCAGTGATCTCATTGGAGAACATTAATAACACTGGAGTATGATTACGTTGTGTTGTCCTTATGTTATTTACCTCAGCTTTTAGGAGGTCTTGTTTACATCAGATATATTCTTTTTGCCCTAGAGTACATTAAGCACCCACAGTGGACATGTAGGAATGTTGAAGTACCACACCGTGACCTGAATAATAATGATGAAGAAATGTACAGGACTGCATGTTTAACTATTTCGATGAATTACATGGACATAATACAACTTCATGCGAGAATGAGGGAGGATCAATGTCCTGCTATGTATTATAAAAAATGGGTGAGTAGGGTCTGACATTTTGAGTGCTGGTCAAGCGATGGTAAGCGTTGGTGAAGATTCTGAGGATGAGCAGCATTTTCTATGTACAGTGCAGCGACAGATGTATGTAGTCACGGAATAAGCCTCTAGTCACTAGTCACTAGTCACTAGTCACTGTGGCTTAGAGAGGCTTCTTGTGATTTTAGCATCAATAATCAAAAGCCGCATTCGGTTTGATTATTATCTCTTGAATTTTCCGAGAAAATTATTTCCTTTCTATACTGTTACTCATAAATAGCTGTTGGTGTAATGGATAGGAATCTCTTACGAGAGTACATTACATAATTATAAGATAAAAAGTGTTAGATAACCATATTTGTCAGAATTTAAAACCATGAACGTCAATGATTAAGCGAGTCTTATTATTTTATTTGATAAATAATGAATAAGTGGGTTTAATATTTCATTTCATTCAATAAATATCGTGACTTTTTAACATCATAAGTTTTGTTAAGATTCTGTCTATATAATTTTGGCCATATAGCATTTGCTCATTATAAGATCATATTGATCTAACAGACCTTGCATCCATTTTTTTAATTTCCTATTCATATGATGCTATGTCGATTAATAGTTGATCTTCTAATGAACACCGTCGAGGCAAAAGTGGCTGAACTGTGAGATAAAGCATGCTTGTTATTTTTGTATTGCAGCACGATTCTTACAAAGTAATACAAAACTACCATCGGCAAAATATTTGCTCTAAGCTCAATGTCTGTTGATGCTGGAATGTGGTATATCCAACATGATAATAACAAAAGAATTAAGATGAGAAACAGAAATGATAATCCATCAGTTAACGTAGTCATGGTACATGCGAACCGCATAATGTATGTACATATAAAGAAGAGAACCACCAAATTAAAAGGGGAGGGGGGGACTAGAAAAAAAAACCTGCAATAAAATTACACGAACCTTAATAGAACCCCTAAGAACAACTCAAACCAGGATGCGAAAATGGCAGCTGCAACTTTTGGTGCGGTGATACTATTACCAAGTCTAGCAAGAAAAGAATCGGATAAATTCATCACTACCCAATTTTCAGAGCATCGATGCTTTTGCCTCCGCTTGTTCTACACCTTGCACAGACAGTACAAATTTAATATCATTTTCTTCCTAATTAGTTTGGCTCAGAAAAACGTCAGAGCAGAAGCAATGAAACATGCAAGGCTATCAGCATCATTGAGGGGTTCTGGTGATGGTCCGAGATATTTGCTTGCAATAAACTTAGTTTATGGTTATAGTATAGGGCTTACGATATTCTAATCCACAAAACATTCATGAATCAAATCCAAGGTGCAAATCTCAAGAGCTACTCCTTTTCGTCTTTCCAATAGATGTTACTTGATAAATCATGAACACAACGTTGAATGTTTACGTCAGATGAACATAACATACCAATGGTCATGAATCCTAAATGGCAGAATACAAAGAAAATTTGCACCAAAAAGATGTTTCGCAAGTGGAATTTAGAATCGCATCTCACCAGTCTAGTCCCTGTGGAAGATTACGACTGTAGAGCGGCAATTCCAAGAGGAATGTTGTTTTGAACCATGAGGGCAAGTTTCCGTAGACTGGTGGTGGCAACGGGATTATAGGGCTGAAACAATGATTTGGCTTAGTTATTTCTTCTTAAGGATACATTGAAAATTAAATAATAACATTGAGGAGATGACACAGACCTGGTTCTTCGTTTGTAGATCCTATATCCATCCACATTTCCAAACTTCTTATCTGCTGAGTCCTGCTTCCATCATGCAATTCATCATCAGCAATGCGACAAAATGGCAGCAAAGTTTTGACCAAATCAGGTGTAAGAAGAACAAACCTCAAGCAGTGGAATGCCACTGATGAAAAGAAGCAACAATGTCAAAAAGATTGGTCCAATGATTACCAGCCATTCAGCTCCCTTCAATACAGGTGTAGATGCCACAAAAACTCCCCACCAAAGCATTATCTGAGTGAAGCATTCATGAAGTTCCATTAATTTTTGACAGAAGGTTCCAACGAAAGAAGAAATATCATTAGAAATGAATGAGCCAGAACTATATAAGCAAGGAATAAAGTGTCTCCAGAATGAAACCAAAAATATGAAAACCAAGGCAAACAAGAAAGATGTGTCAACTAGGCAGAAGCTTGAAAATTGAAACCCCTCATTCTCCTCCTGAGCATTACAAATGGGAAAATCACTTTTTCCTACAAAGGAGGCAGCAACCTAATAAAATAGCTTATTCTGGTATTTCTGGACAACCATATGCACATTTTGACAGAAATTGCTACACAATATAGCAAGTGATTAAACCAGTGATTTGTCCAAACAAATTCCATGTATAATGGGCTTTGAATACACCAGAAATGTACAAGGGAATTCATTTAAATTATCATCAATTTTATTGATTTTTTTTTCGTTTCTGATCATTTTTCAAAGGATTGATTGCCTTCAAAATAAATTTCCCCAAGAAAAGATATTACTCAACTAGCCCATGGGCAAACTGATGTATAAAATGAATCATTGCTTAAGCAAGGACAAGAAAAGTATAATCAACTTTACTGTAATACTATACTTGACATAAGCAAAGGATTTTAACAGAATCTGCATGAACCAAATAAGCAGAACTAAAGAACCACAGGAAGGTCTTCCAGCTGCTGCTGCTCCACCAATTCCAAATATTCTCATTTGAAAGCAATAATAGCACTAACCTCACCAAAATAGTTAGGATGACGAGAATATTTCCAGAGTCCAACGTTGCACCACTTCCCTCTATTTTCTGGAGATTGTTTAAAATGCAGCTTTTGATGATCAGCTGTACCTTCAACTATGAAACCAACAGCCCAGATAATCCAACCTATTACATCCACAGCCTGTATAAAAGGATTTCTGCTGCTTGCATTAACCAAAGTAACAGGTAAACTCACAGCCCACACCCACACAGCCTGCAATAATTGAAAGTAAATCCTGCATGACTACATCAAAGAAGAACACTTCCAAACAGACCAAGCCAAGCACACTAAATCTAAAACCAAAAGAGAGAATTCCAATAAACCTGAAATATCCAAAATATGGCCAATTTTCCTAGATTACTGCGCATTTCATCAAAGCGTCGATCCTCTCCCCATTGCAAAATCCTGAGAAGAACACTCATAACTTAGATCCACAATTAGACATGCAAAAAGACAACAGTCTGGAAACTAACAGTTTTGATTAGTTGTCATGCCAATGTTCAAGGCAACATATAATGAGCTTAAATAATTTGGAAGAACAGACATGTTTAACAGGGGAAAAGAAGAACTTTTTTTTTTTTTTAACAAACTATGGTGCCTTAAATGCTATGATACTGAGATTGACCACAAACTGTTCGTTGACCCTAGACTGTGTTAGGAGCATGCTTAACACTTAAAATGAACCATATAATATCAAATGCACACTATGGAGTGGCAATTCAAAAGAATAAAAACCATCAATTAAATAAGATAATCTGATCACAGTGTTACCTGAATAACAGGAAAAGTGCCAGGCGAAGACCCCATAATACAACAAACAAAGTCAGGATTATCTGAAAAGATATCATTGACAAGGTTATATTTCAATGTCAGGTTTAGGCCATACAGGCTGAAGCAACACAATTTTAATATTATTTTTTTTATAATCTGTTGATCCCAAAATGAAATAAAACGAAGAGACAGACGCAAAGAAAATGCAATGTTACCTGTCGAAAATGCCAGGAGGCTTTGAGCACCAGGGTCAATACAGCAATTATTATGAAATTGGTACTTCCTTCAAAGAGAAATACAGGGCACAATTATTTGAATTATCATGCGTATGCAATTGGATGCAGAACATCGCTCTGTGAGTAACCAGAAAAGAACGCTAGTTAATTATCAAATTTCCTAGTGAAATCAAATAATAGGTGAAAGTGAAGTGAAGTGAAGTGAAGTGAAGAAGAAAGAAGCATACCGGCAAAATCAGTGACTTTGTCGAATTTGAGGAGGGCAGTGATGATGAAAAACACAAACTGATACCCAATCTGCAAAATTCATGAAATGAATAATTTTGTACGAATAAATAACTGAGAGAAGGAAAGGAATAGAAGGGATAATAGTTACAGTGACAAAGGCAGTGAGAGCTAAGAAATGGGAGTCAATGACAGTGCCCATGCCTTATGCAGCAGCAGCAGCAGCAGCAGCAGATACCTTTCTTTCTTTCTTTCTTTCTTTCTTGAAATCCACTCTGAAGGCTGAATGACTGGTTTGTTGTTCAGAGGACACTCTGTGGTTCACATTCCAACACGAAACAAGAAGCAACTCCGCACCCCTACTTCTTACGTCATGCTGATATGATATGAGCCACTTTAAGTTTTTCTTTCAAGAGATTAATCTTACTATTCTTTATATTTTAAAATTTTACTTCAATTTAACATAATGTTAGTGCAATCAATTTTTTTTTTCATTCTCATCTAATATATTATCACATCATTATTAGAAGGATTTTATTTATCTAAAAAATGTTTACATTCATACTTACGTGATATTGAAAATAACTGCATTTTAGTCTTTCTTAACTCCATTTAATTTTTTTTAAATATATTATTATTTGTTTATTTATATATTTATGTATATTTATATATCGGTAAACACGCATATCAAACAACGGAATTTTACTTTTCTTTTAAAAAATAAAGTTAGTAACAACAATTAAACAAAAGTAATGTAACAATTAACAATCATATAACAAAATCTTACTTTTTTTCTTAAAACTTAATACACAATGAAAAAAAAAAACTTTTCTTTTTTGTTTTTTCTCCAACAGGAGTCAAATAGACTCAATTTAAAAAAAAATAAAAATTCTTTATAGAAAAAATTGTTTATTTCATGAACAACTTTAAAAATGGTTTATTTGAATAATGCTGTAATTTTTATGTTTTATTTTAAGAATTTTTCTTGTATTTTGTCCACTCAACTCATTAACCCACTACGTCTTAATAACTACCATCACACTAGTGTCTTTTTATTTATTTATATTAAATTAATTCTTAGTTATATTAATACTAAAAATATACGAATAGTTGAGAGAGGCAGGAGTAATAATATTTGATGGATGGGCATTCTAATTATAAATTTGGACCGGCTAATATATTTTCAGACAGAGATATTTCAGTATTATGTTTCTGTGAGAGGGATAATACAGTAAAAAACTCGTAGATTGCGTCCACATTTCATCTGTGGCTGCGGGTGCCCCATATTTTAGCTCATGCGGTTAGGTATCAAGAAATTTGGAGTAGTGTCTCGTTTCGTCCAAGTAACCAGATAAATTAATGTAGTTAGAAAGACAAGTTGATGTGATAAATGCAAATTAAGGGCAATAATGCTGGGCACTTGATCAAGCGGGAGCAATGGAGACTTTATCAACCTCTACAATGTATTCAAGTGTTGCAAGTGGAGGAATCTGCACACCAGTGCCTAAATCAGCACCATCCTCTCCAAACCCCAACGTTGGAGGAACAACTACTTTCCTCTTACCACCTGCCTTCATGCTTCTTAGTACATATTCTATGCCTTCACACACTCCTTTGCTATATGGCCTTGACCCCATTACTAGTGCCAGTGGCTTCTTCCCCTCAAACGTGTCCACAAACACTTGTCCGCTGCCTCCAACTTTTCCCATTATATCAATCACCACCAAATCACCCGGCCTTGGGGTAGCGCCACCCCCAACTTTCAACTCAGTGTACCTGTAATTCAAGAGCTTTTGCGCATCAGAAAATGTGGCATGTATTTGTACTCAAATGTTCTGTTAGATAATGAACCTTATGCCATTGGGCAGCACCACCTCTTCCTCCTTCTCAACGTTCCTATGAAAGGCAAAGAATGCCATCAGACATCACTAAAGAAATTTTTAGCAAGTGGAACTTAAATTGTTTACAGGTGCACCAAATGGATGAAATTCTGCAATATTTTTGGTCAGAGAAGTATGAGACAACAAAAACCTGAGAGCTTTCAAACCCATATATGTTATTATTACCTTGTATTAGCCTCTTGCTGAGAAACCTCAAAGCGAGTCTTAATCTGTTCAGAGACAACACCGAAAGCAAGAAAACCAACCCAAGCAAGACCAGCTCCAAGCCCAAACCGTCTGGTCAAGGAAGTGGCTATCCAATCAGTGGATTCAACCTTACTTGTGGAGGAAGTGACGGGTTTGATGGGCTCCTGTTGCTGTGCTTCATTCACATAATTGTTGCTTTGAGGTTGTGGTGGAGGAGGAGGAGTTGGTGGCGGCGTCTGTAATGATGAAGAAATTTGATGAGTTCTAGTAAGTGGGAGGGAGAAGATTGGTGGGGAACCATAGAAAGTAGCCATGTTGTCTGATTTAGATAAAATGGAATGCAAGTTTGGTTTAGATACAAAAGGAGCCAGAGTTAGGGGAAAGTCCCCACCTTATCCCTTTCATGAGGGAGGGCATCCATGTGGTGGGCCCATCTTGCCCTTTTCTTGCTTCTCTCACACCTGCCTCAGAAACCTTAGCTGTTACACATTAATTATCTTTCGAGGAAAAGACACTCAAATAAATGTCCAGAGACTCACGGTTAAAATATAAGCCATTAACATATTGAGGGTAAAAGATTTAACATGACGTTGTTATATAAGAAAATAACATGAGAGAATCTATTCTCGTTCAACAAGAAACTATCTATCCCCCAAAAACAAAATACAAATCAGAATTGCCAAATGCTAACCCAGTTGAAGCAGATTCCCCCGTCGAATTTAACTAACTGAACCTGAAATAAAATAACGTAGTCCCAATGGGGCACATGAGGAGTAACTGCTGGCACAAGGCAACTGGGGTCCACAGAAAAGTTATAAGTTTAATTTAATTTACATGATTGATGGTCACTCACTAATAACAGCAGCAAACGACTTCCACTCACTGCTAACTAATCCTCCTTCCTTCAGTTACTGTTAAAGTTACATCTGCAACTTTCATTAGCTATTTACGGACATCAAAATTTAGACACTGATTACAACATTTTCCAATGAATTTTGTACAAACAAATGGTACAACCTGACAATTACTTCTCTGTCGATTGCACAAGAGGAAAAGAAAAAAAGGAACAAGTGGAGTGAAGAATCACAAACGCCAACTGATGATGATAATCTTGAAGAACCATTCACTTTTCGTCATCCCAAATGCAAAATACTCTACAACTTGGCCTTACTTTTTCAGCAGTAAAATGGAAATTGAAAAAACAGAAGATTCAGTTAGCTGTATAAATTGTCTCCTATCCTGCAGGGTCTTCAGCAACACGTGATGACTGAGCACTTGATCGATGCACTTGAGAGCTAGTAATTGGCTTCTGCAATGGCTTCAGAGCGGCCATGATTTCAGCAAATGTGGGTCTCAACTTTGGATCTCTATAATCCAAAAAACATAGCATATCTAGTCAGACATTTGATTGTAGCAAGAACTTCTTTCCCAAGCATGTATGTACAGCATGCAATAATTATAAGAAATAAATTATCACATCTCATGCATATATCCAGATTCCTATGTTATGCATCTATTTGTGAGGAAACATTTGAATCATATTAGATCTCCAACTGTTGAAAGAGAATGAGAAGAGTATTTTCTCATACTACGGCAGCAATTGCAGTACTTTTATGGTTCAATGAAACAATATAACATATTGGAGTCACAGTTCAGAATGGAAGGATTAAATAATTTAAAATCACACTCACGTCTGCCAGCATTGTCTGATAATATCTGCAATGGCAGGGTCCACATCATCTGGGATGTCAAGGCGGCGATGTTGGAAACCCACAGCACCAACAACTTGCATTGGATTCATTCCTCCCCAGGGTTGCTGCAAAGTAGAGAGCTCCCATAATATGACCCCAAAGCTGTACACATCACACCTAGAAAAAGCATCGCAACTTGTAATCAGCATAAAAGCATAAGGGTTTAAATGGCTAAGCCAATGAGAGGATGCAATTGAGATATGGCAGCTACAAAACAACATTACACACGAAAAGCTAAAAAACCATTTTTTCCCTAAAACTACAGAAGATTCAGCAAGTAAAATTTTGGTTGATAGAAGAAGAAATTTGGAAAGAGAGAAAAAAAGGGATTACAATAATCCTCCCAGGAAAAGAACCCAATACGTAAATATAGTGAGCCTAAAGAGAACTTGTCAGATACCATATCCTAATTAACTACTCCAACTTCAAATATAACATATTCTTCCATTTAAAGTCCTAAACCCACCGCATAGCATTTTATATCTTCAATTTTGTTCAACATCCACACATCCATGGCGAATAATAATACTCAAATACAAAGTATGATATATAAACTTAATATAGATTTCATTAAATTGTCTAAGAATAAAAAAGCTTACTTTTCATCAGCAAGTTCATTTCTCAACACTTCCGGGGCCATCCACTCAGCCTGAAACATGTTAAACATAGTGAAGTAACTAAGATATCCAATAGAATGATAATGCAAGAAAATGAATCTAGAAAACAATGCCCAAATCAGGGTATCCAAAACCACAGTACCTAAAGGCAACATGCAGAAGAAGTTTCGAAAAAGGGCAGAAAATTCCTGGCCTTCCAAAAGTCTTGTATCAATTAGTTCTCATATATTTGCATATTTTGTTTATAAATAATTAGAATCACAAAATAATTAATTTGTATTTAGTTTTTCAGCCGAAGCTGAAAAAGGTAGTTTCTAAGAATGCTTTCAGCTTTCTCAACTCTATAAAAAAATAATAATAATTTTTTTAATCACCTTTGTCAAAAGCCAAAACAAACATGCATATAGCATGATTTAGTCTAAAATGTATACATATATACAATATGACAATCCGAACAAGATGATGAAGGAATAAATAAATCAAAAGGGACAGATTTTACGACAGCAGTAGGACTAAGGAAATAAAAATTTATGATAGCGCTTACTGTTCCTGCAGTTGATCTGGAAGAAAGGAATGTGCTATGTTTCATTCGTGATAAGCCAAAATCACATACCTATTCAACGAACAGAATATGTTATAGCACGTCAACAAATGGCATTCGCCAAGCTATCAAATGACATTAATCACAAGATTCAAATGGCACCTTTACAACCCAGTTTTTGTCAACAAGAAGATTTGGGGACTTCAAATCACGATGCACTATCACTGGAGTGCAGTTGTGCAAATAGTTCATCCCTCGAGCCTGAAGAGTCAGAAGAGAAAGGTTATATCAAGTGAGATTCACTGGTTATTACATCAGCAATTAGCATGAGGCTGGATTGCACTTAAAAGATAACAAAATCCCTACAGCATCCAGGGCCATCCTCATCCGCCTTCGCTCATCTAATTGATTGTTAGGTCGGTGAATTAATCTATACAAACTACCTCTGCAAAAGACAATCGACATCTCAGTATTTGAAAAATAAAAGTGTTCTCCAGAAACAATCAAATAAAATAAATACCCTTGGCATTAGTAAAGTTTCAAAAAAATTTGAAAAAAAAATAGTGTACAAAATACAGCCATCAATGGGTTAGCTTGGGCAACAAATTAAAATTTTCCCAGCCTTGATAGTCAATTCAGAAAGCATTTTTGGTAGATGTAGCATTCTTTTATCTCATAGAGGAAGTAAGAAGTATATGTCTATTCTGTTAATTAAACAGGTAGCAATAGCCAATATCAACTTCCAAAAAATTGGAAATCTGCAGTCTTGTATCCAAATCAGGAAATGAAGGATTCCAAGATACCTGGGAAGAAATTCAGTAACAATTGAAAGATTTGGAGGTCGTGTTACAGCCCCCATGAAGAGAACAACATTTGGATGCCTCAGTCTTTTCATTATTTGGACCTATTGCAAATTATATCATGCATCAAATAAGCACTTCCATCATCTAAACCTTTCACGAAAAGAAGCAAAGAATTACCCTTCAAAATTCAAAAGGGAGCCACACAGATATGTAGATGTGATGGTAGGACAACTAAAGAACCAATGCTACATCATGTTTGCAGAAATAAAACGAAATTTACTTCTGAGAATATTTTGAATTGGTAAATCTTCACCCAATATTCTAGACATAATAAAAATGTAAATTCAACTGGTTAGAGTTGTTAAATATTAAGCTTGCAAGTTTTAATATTTTCCAACTTCTTTTGATCACAAAAGATAATGGAAGAGGGTTCAATTTGATAGTTTTCGAATTTGAATCATGTTATGTTCAGATAAGTATGACAATTTGATGAAATGATGTCAGATATCTGTCCAAGTTTTCACAGTTTAGTTTAATTACTTTAGTAAAGTTGGTAAATGGCTCATTACTAATAATAAATTATGCAAATGAGGCAAAAGAAATTAGGATAACGCCCTAAAGTTACTCTTGTAGACTAAGACTTGGGAATCATTATACATCTCTACAGTATCATAAATAACCTGGGAGTATAAATGAGTAAAAAATGCACAAGAGAGCTGTGGGAAAGCAGAGCTGGCTTATACCTCACTTTTGAATTCTTCAAGTGATTCACCAGAGATATCCTGATCTAGAAACCTTTTTACAGCAACTTCCTACAAATTAAAAGAGCCACAAAATGCTGTAAATATATATAAAAAAAAAAATCTATAATCTACAGCACAATAGGGAACCATTCATAAAACTACCTATAACAATAAATTAAGGTAGCGGTGAATATGGCAACAGCATAAGACAATGATTTTGAGCAGGCTCATACAAATCTGAATCCTATGAATAATAGGAATACATTCAATAAATAAAAAAGGTTTTAAAGTTTGTTGCACTTGGATTTGCAAACAAACAGGTGCAATTGCATCACTGAAGCATTAATAGTTTACATTTCATTGCAAACAAAAAATAAATGAATAAAAGATGTGAAAACATATGCAGGATGATAAATAATACAATTGATCAGTTCATGGCTATCAGAAAGAAACTCACAGTTCCATGCCAATCACCACGGTACACTTCCCCATATGATCCTGCACACCAAACATATGCCGCATAGTTGCAAGTAAGTCTTTCTATGTACCACCAGATAAAAGAAGCGCTTGTATAATGTATACTAGTAGCACCATCTAACAGAAGAATATAATTGAGTCTTATAGAACAATGTACAGTTAATACCAAGTCCGATACGCTCACCCATCGAGATCTCCTCCCATGGAATGTCATACTCGGCTACGTCATCTAGTGCAGAATCAGATTTTGTGCTATCATTACTTACTGATCTATCAGATTTTCTCTCTCCCTCGGAGTTTGCTCCTAAAGCAATATGGTCGCCATCACCACTACCCTTTGGCTCATAACCAGAGCCCTCCGTATCTCCATCACTTCGACTGCCTTGCTCATACTGTTTACTGACGGCAGCAGTGGTTGCTACTACAGCTGCAGCAGTAGCTGTAGCAGCTGCTGCTACAGGAATCTCAAGATTCGAGTCAGTGCTTGACTTTGCCACAGCAACTACCATAGAAGAAGCCACAACAGCAGCAGCAGCAGCAGCAGCTGCAGCAACTGGGACATTTTTCCCATATTTTACTTGAGTTGCTTCTGCCTGAGATGGTATGTGCTGTCCAGAAGCTTCCCGTGTATCAAGAGGAAAGCTGATTCCTAAACCTTCTAAAGGCTTAGAATGATCCAGTTGACTGTTAGGACTTGCTTTGGGCCCAGGATGAACTCTCTGGTGAGGCAAAGGAGGCAGAAAATGAACAAGACCGAGATTATCATCAACATTACGTTCTCGCTTTACACTTCCCTGTTTAGATTCACCCTTTTCTTCAGTTTGAAAATTGGCCTCAATTGGGGTACCTAGCTGATCATGATAAATTTCAGAAAATAAGTTTGGAGGAGCAACAACACCACTTTCAAGTAAAACATCATGAAGTTTTTGAGCCAAGTTCGGGTTCTCCTTTGCAGCATCAATCATATATTGGGAAACATCTTTGACTTTCATTCTACGAACTGCTGGGGAACTGATCCCTTCGGTCCAAGAAGGAGATCTTCCATGCATATACGGATAATTAGGTCGGCTAGGAGATCCTATCACTGTGACCTTCTCTACATTAGGTGTACTTTTGAATTCACCCAAGGGATTCTTCATTTCTTCCTTGCATGTAGAGGGCCTGCTTACATCAGATTCTTCTCCCACATAGACAAAATGCTTTGATCTGTTTCCTTTATCATGTGTCCCAAAATCTAATGTTTCTTCAGACGAACTTCCAACCCCACTGCTGAACGGCGTTATATGAGAGGAATCAAGGTCTCTTGATGAAGGAGTGGCTACAAAAGAAGATTCATCGTAATCGATATGTGATCCAGCTGCATCAGAAGGAATAAGTGTTCCCGGATCTGCCATTAGGTCAACAATGTACTCCCTGAAATTCATATCAATCACAACTTATAGATACATAATGCCAAGGCTTTGCAACTTCCACTTAAGAAAGTTACAACAACAAAATTACTGAACATTCAGTTACAGGCAATCTAAACTGATTAATTGAAAAATTAACAAAATGATACAAAAGGAAAAGGCAAAACAGAATACAGAGTGGTGACAAAACACAGCTTCTAGTCTTGAACATTATAAGATGGAAAAAGTGCATTCTAATCAAAGTGAGTATTGATGATATTGATGACAAGATAACATGTAAAGGATCCATGTATGTATAGAGTTTATTGCCTCAATGGCTACGAGGAGATAACTATATATAAACAAAACAATTAATCCTACTAGATTATATCACCAAAATACATCTTTAATTGTTACCTTCCATCATCAATCTTGACAAAGTTCATTGCCACATCATCCGAACCTGTATATTGCAGCCCTTTCACCAACCGACATGGGATGCCCAGGCTATCAGCTAAAACCTACATTTAATATAGAGAAATAGTTTTATTATATGAAGCATGAAAGCTCATAGCAAAGAGTGTCATGACTCATGATAGTTAATTCCCTTAATACTGTCTAAGAATTTGTTTGGGTGTAAATCTAACCATAACTGATGTTACTAAAGGCTTACATCAACCAATGGATGGGATCATTCTTAATTGAAATGCAAGTTGGAAAAGAAAATGCTGGGGCAAGTACCTTAAATAACAATGCACGATGCCTAGCCAATCCAGTGGTCAGTGAACCAAGTGGCAAAACCATGCTACCAAGGGTTGCTTTTAGACTGTAACTAAGACTCCTCCATGCTCTTGTCATGCTGTCAGGATCATCAACTGGTCCACCCATATAGCTAGCCACTATCATTGCAAGCTTATGCACCAAATTACTATCTGCAACTGCTTCAAAATCTGTCCTTGACTCAGCTGCCAACTCTAGGGCTTCTTGCTCAAGTTTCAACAAGTTGGAATCACCAGACCTATTGACCAAGATTGCTTCCCATGTGACAGCATCTGAGGTTGGTGTTCCTTGCAGGTCAACAAGAGAAGGCATTCTTGCAGAGGTTGACTCAGTTACAATCCCATACAGATCATAGAAACCGTCCGAGATCTTGTCATCAAAACCAAGAGCATTGTAATTCTGCGAAGCACATAAATCTACGATATGAGACAAGTTAGAAAGGAATAAAAGTACGACAAATTAGAAACAAATTTATGATGTGACTTGTACACTTTTCTTAGCTATGCCCTCGAAGTCTACAGCTTTAATATTATTATTTAGAGGGTTTAGTAAAGGCCACACATTAAGGAATCAAAAGTAGAAACTATTAAATGAAAAATACTTTGTAATGTCTTGTGAGAAAAGGCATTGAATATTTTCTGCTTTAAGTAACTAGAATGAGTAACAAATATTAATTTTTGTTCCTTAACCAGTTCTTTAAGGCCAGAAATTAAGAAAACCATTATTTAAAATGGTATTTAACCTTGTTTTAGGATCTTTCATTATAGGCTTGTAATCTTGGTTCACCCCTCCATGGAAATACGTCTGGATATTTTATGCATTTTTGTTTTCAATGTTTGGCTTCAAATGCAGTTTTAAGGATTTTCAAACTAGGAGGATGAGGGTTCACTTAGACCACTCTATACTGTTTGGGTTGTTTCGGACGATCCATTTACTGAATGGTTCACACATAAAATGAATGCCAAACATTCACTTTCTTAAAAATATGATATTCGTAATTTTATCAAAGCAATTGCAGGATCTTAAGAAGGAGGAGGACCACCATTGATTCACAATGCACCAAATTTTTTAAAAAGAAGCATTATTTCTGCTGCGCACTTAAATACAACCTTAACTCTGAAGGAAGTTTCACGTATCAACATATGGAGATACCATCCACTTTGTTTTCATGATTCTACGATTAATTTCCAGGAAGTACGCCAGAGGAATCCAATACAACTTGAGCATCCTTTATCATTTTATATGACTGAAGTCCTAGAAATTATAAGACCTCAACCACTTATATGAGCAAATGATGCTGAGCGGTATTAGAATTTCCAACAGCTTTGCTCAGAATGCTATTGATATATCTAACAATTCCAAAATTCTAGCAACGATCATGACTTGATATTGGTGTAGTTTCACATGGCTAAGATAGGTAAAAGAAGGAGGGGGAAAAAATCCACATGGGTGATCCTTTTCTTTCATAATAACTTTCCCTCCACTTCTTCAGGCAAAGATCTACGCACTTAAAATACAACTCCAAGCTTTGTAGTTCAGATTATGCAAATGAAGCACCATCTCTGCATCAGAAACTGTTCCCAAGACTCTGGTAACCGTGTACATCTCTAATAGTGTGACACACAACATCAAACTTATGTCTTCCAATTTCTTTTGTTCTGGCAAGCACCATCATCATGAGGATAACAACTAGAATGTGACTTCAACATAAAGTCAATGGACTTAAAAGTGAACAGAATGACACTTACCCAGTAGCGGTAGGCCACAACTTCAGCAGGTGTATTATCAGGGTCACAAGATCCCAAGCTGATCTGCTTAACAGCTTCAATCTGAACAGCTTCAGGATCCTCCTTTGCACTCAGTTCTAAAGCCAATTGTATCTGATACTCTTCTTCCACCTCAGGGTCCCTGGAAGTGCTAGACCCCGAATCACGCCTCGCTGAATCAGAAACAACATCCAAACCACCACTGCTCACTGAATCAAATGGCTCCATTCTTTCCCCTCTTACCACCAGGCTGGGAGATGGAGGGCTAGGACTCTGCCTGTTATTAGAAACTGAATGCAACCAACTTGAAATCTTCTTCGGGGTAGGGGACGAGGAAGAACCATCATTGGACTTGTTGCTCCTTGATGAACTAGGCCCTTGTGAATCTTCTGATTGGTTAGACATGATATGAAGCTTCTTAAGAATGTTCTTCATATCTCCTCACTGAGCAATAAAAGTAATGAATGCTAAAGAAGTTCAAACCTCTCCATTGTTGACTTGAACTTGGACTTGGACCAAGCATGAATCTCAGTCCTCAGAGAATGGTATTGGTATTGATAACTACAAAAATTGCTCAAAGAAGCCCCCCTTTGGCAAGGAGCTCCTAAACCCAGAAACCAAAACAATCAAATCCAAGGGAGACCATAAAACCGTTCGAAGCAACAAGCTTTAGACGTTTTGAGAGACAAGGCGACCCAGATGCTGGAATTGAAATGGAGAAGTCTCCAATTCAGCAGACAACAACTGGAATATCCCAAAAAAACACAAGCAGATGGAGCCAGCAAGCAAGCAATCACAGCACCACACATCAACTTTAGGAAGCAGAGAAAACGAAACTCAGAGAGCAGCCACCCACATAGAGAAAGAATGGATCTTTGTACCTGTACGTGGAAGCAAAGCACAAAAATGGAAGAGACAGGAAAGCTTTGAAGAGAACATCAAAGGGCAGCTAAGCAGAGAGAGAGAGAGAGAGAAAGAGAGAGTAGAAGGAGGAGGAGGAGCAACAAGTGGGAGGGGGGGTAGGGGCCACAAGGGAAGAGGGGTGACCCACTTGAGTTAGAGAGATGAGAGGGTCAGACAGAAGGATTGATTTCAGTGACCCAGAAAATTAAAAAGGTGAACTTGGTGGTGGGAAACACAACCAAACCCCCAACTTGGTTTTTTCTTCTTCTTCTTTCATTTTCTCTCTCTCTCTCTCTTCTCCTCCTCCTTCCAATTTTTCTGTTATGTGTGTGTGGTTTGAGGAGTAGCAAAAGGAAAAGGAAAGGGGGGATGGGGTGGGTGGTGGTGGCATGAGTTGTGTAGGCGTGGTGAACTGGCGAGAAATGGGATATAGAATGAACAAGTTGGTTACTTTGAGCCTTCGCCTTTTCCTATTTGAAGCAAACCCAATCGATCTTTGTCCTTTGTGATTTCTTCTAACTACACGACAAATGCTTTTTGAGGTGGAATTTGCAATAACTCACTTTCATTTCCTCTCCTCTTCAACCACAGCCACCTTCTTCCCCCTCTCCTTATTTGACTTGAGTGCCCTCACATTACTCTTATCTCCAAGTTGATCTCTAACTTGGCTCATAGAAAATTAAAGTGTAAAAAAATTTGAGTTCAACTTAGTTTTTGATTTATTTATTTTCTGTTCTCCACCTTAGTCTTGAAAATATTACATAGAAAAATTAAGTTGGTCACAAAAACAAAATTTAAAAACTAAATTGACACTTAAGTTTATAGTAGTGCGTTTGTCAATTGAATTTTGTACGAAAAAAAAAAGATTTTTGTAAACTTAGTCATAATTTTAGAGGGGCTTAGTCATGAAATATTCATGACTAAACCTCGAGAGTTTTCTTTTCCCCTCTAAAATTCCCTCCCAAATACATCCTTAGAAAGCAAGTTGGGCACCTACACATTTATCCATAACAACTTGGTCATTAACTCTTTTTTTACATACTTTTTCTTATCATGTGTGTGATCTTTTTTTATGGGCAAAAAATAATGTGTGTGATCTCTAATCACACCATTAATTTAAGAGTAATTAACAAAAATATTATACTCTAAATAATATCTGAAAAAAATAATAGGATTTAATTTGAATGCAATGAGTTTACATTGTCATCCATTTATACATTAACACATAAACAAATATAGTTTACTAACATACTTATTATTTGAATGGCCCTATGCAAATGGAAGAAGCTGATTTGATAACTATGTAAAAGTTTTTACATTATTAGTGTATCAAAATTAAACACAAATAAATAATGTGTTAACATTATCAATTATCATATAAAAGGAATATATTCTCCGTTCTCACATCTCATTCTTGAACTAGCTCTCATTACTCTATTCAATCATACTCGCGGATAACCACAACCATTATTGGAGTTTATAATTAGCTCACACAATTAACTCTTATTTAATATATTAACTAGAAGTACAATGAATAATTGTAATAGTTAGTTAGAGTTTGTTAATTGTGTGAGTTAAGTATAGACTCCAATAATCATTAATTAGAAAATTTTACATTATGAATAATTTTTCATGAATTTTAAGATCTTTAAAAGAATTAATACCATGTTCTGCATTACTCTCTTTGTTCATTTTTTTTTGTTTGCAAAAACACACTGTTTAAAAAATCATTTAATTAACATTAAGATATATAAAATATAAAGTATATAAATAAACTTAATTTTAAACAATAAGTATTATAATTATTAAGTGTTAGGAAGAGTATGAGAAATAATAAGGATATAAATATGAAAAATATATTTAATGTCTCATTAATCTAATTAACTGATATTAATTTAGGATAAATTTTTATTTAAAAAACTAAAAAAAAGGACGGATAGAAAATGTATACTTTTCATTTCCTAAAGGTAGTCCTTGTCAGCGTACAAATCCCCTTTTTCTTCTAATGACACCTTTTTTTTTAATTACAAAAGAAGTGTGTATAAAAGAAGTGTGCTAGAGCAACGCAAGTGATAAGTTAAAAAAATTGCATATATAGAACAATATACGGTGGAGATTGGACTAGACTTTATATTAACTGGACTTAGGTTATTAGGCATCCTTTGTATGTTTACGAAATAGGATATTTTTATATTTACTATTATTTTTGTTGTTGCAGTATTTCACTTTTATTGTGCTCTGAAAACTGATTCGTTTTTTTTTCTTTCTAATGGTTAAAGAGAGAGAGAAAAGAAGAGAAAAGTGCCTTGGTTATTGTAACTTGAAAATTATTTAATGTCATTAATTTTAACTTTAGTTTAAGAGTTTAGTAAAATATTAATAAAGTGTAGGGATGTAATTACATTTTTTTTATTTTAATTATTGTTCGCGTACTAACCTTCTGACGACAGAGAGTGCAAAGCCGCACCGCAGCAAAGGGCTACAAAAAGTGCAATAACTAATCGCTTATGTTTCCCTTAGAAGACAAGAAGGAAAGAAGAAAAAAATAAAAGTCATGGCGGTAGATGAATGTGATCAAGCCCCTATTTTCCTATTCAACATTTATTGTTGCTTTTCTGTTGACCATTGATTCTATTGGCCCATACCCTCCCCGCCTCTTAAACCAATGTCCTTCCTTGCTCTTCATGGACAGTGACTTATATAATTGTTACCTCTTAGTATTATCATTGATATTATTATTTTAGAATGTCATTTGTATCCGTTGCTTGAGATTTTTCCTTTGGTTGGATTGGATGAGATGAGAAAATAGAAAAGAAAAAATAGAGAAAAGAAAATGAAAGAGAAAAATATTTTTTCTTTTCTATTAGTTGGAGAGACAAATGAGAGGGAAAAAATGTAACTATATGTAAATAATTTTTATGGTTATTATCATTTTATGAGAAAAAATATTATAAAGTTATAATTGTAATTTTATTATAAAATCTTACTTTTCTCCATTTTTTCTTGTCATCCAAGCAAGAGAAAAAATATATCACTTTTTACTCATTTTCTCTCCTTTTATTTTCTCTTGTTTTCAATCAATCCAAACAAAGAGCTAATGAAGTGAATCTCATTGTAATCTCTTTTAATAATTAATAATAAATAAGTCGGCACAATATTCAACATAAAATGACTTAAAATTATACACATCTTATTATTACTCATTTCATTATCAATTATTGTCCACTTTAAATTGTGCATAAATATTAAAAAATTATTAAAAATCATAGTATTCTACAAAATTATTCATATTTAATACTTTCATTTTTTTTCACATCTACTGAATTTATTTAATGGGGGTATTATAACAAAGAAAATAATTAATATTATTTAGATTTAAGAAGTGAACAATTATTTATAAAAAATATTAAAATAAGAAAGTGAACTGACAGTTGAGAATGAAAAGAATATTATTATTATTATTATCATTGTGATTTAATAAAATGAAAGGGACCGAACATGCAGCTTTTTCTAAGGTGTACTACTGGCTGTGGTTCGCTAAAAATGATTAATCTGAAAACATTTCCACAAATTCTTGAATCTGGATGAGCAATTCTGCGTTAGGTATGATGCCTTCTTTTCATCCAAATATATAGGTGTGATGGATGGAAATTAAAGTGGGCGATGAGGATAACGCCAGTCACCAATACGTAAGGGCAAGCCTTTTTTCTACGGTCTTTCTCGTGGTAATGGTGCCCCACGTAACTGGGATATCATATGAGTCGACCTTAATTATCATCTTCTTAAATCATTTTTCTATCAAAGTTATTAGTTCAAGTTTAATGCTCAAACAATAGTGTTATGTATGACCAATGAGGACATACGTCATGTTGGAAAAAAAAAAAGTCATTTTCCTCTAGTGAAACTTACCTTAGAAGAATAAAAAAATAAAATAGACAGAATTTGGTTTAAAGGAACAGAAAAATAAAATGAAATAATAACTTAATACCAAACTTAATGTGAAAACTCTAAAATTAAGAAAAAAATACGATCCAAAGACAACAAGAAAAATAAAATACTATATAAAAATTCTTATGTCACACAATTATTCTTTTCACCAACTTAAATTTTTTAGAAAAATAATTCTTAACAATTTTCTCTTCTTTCCAACCACTATAAGGATACAGACGCTCTCTCGAGGTTTGCCTTCGAAGAGTATGAAAAATATGAATCTATTTTACTCTTTTGCTTATTTGCGGAATATACAATCAACATTTTAGATTTTTTGATAGTCAAATCTGGAAGGAAAAAAAATGGCAACATGTGCCAAACTTTAGGAGGTCTATATTTCAGCAATTCCAGCAATAGTTTAGCATGTTAGGCTACCAGGAAAATTTACAGAATTCTAGTATCTGTTGATAAAAAAAATCAATATAATTTATAAAGAGGGTTGTTTTATTTATTTATTTATAAAGTACTTTTTATGACATTACCCTAGATATATAAGGGTTTGCTAATTATTATATGAATGTGATTGTTCAATTTTTATTCTGTTCGTACTCGTTCAGCACGATGTTAGAGGGTTTTTTTTTTCCTTTCAATTTTATATAGTTTATTTTCTTTTAGAAGGGGTGGAGTAACGTCGTAGGTGTCCCTTTTCATATTTGGATACTATATCGTGTTTATGTATCGTCATTGTGTTTGATATCGGAGCCTTCTAACATGGACTAGGCACTTACCTGGTCTAAATTGGTCCAAATCTTTTCATCGTTGATCTTTGATCCGATGACCTTTATTATTTATGTTTTAAACCTCAAAGTTTTGTGAAATTAAAATAGTGTAATTTGCAATAGGTCCCTACAGTTAATACTAAATTGCATAGGGAGTGAATGTTTAGTCAAAATTGTAAATTAATTAGAGTTAATTAAAATTATTAGATTAGTTAATGATGTTACATTTATTTAGTGAGAGAGGAGATGTGGTTGTTGTAAGGGGTGGTGGGTGGTGGCCGTATAATGGCCGATGATGAGCGGCGCCTCTACCACCACCCTCCATCATCCACCATCACCACTCTCCCCATCCACCCTCCAATCCACCATTAATAGCCCCAATCCACCATTATCATCGTCACCACCACCACCATTCTCCATCAACAACCCCCTCCATCACCAACCTCTATCCTCCACACACACTCATAGAAACCCCACTCCAAAACCAACCTCTTACCACCATCAGTCACCACCCTCACAATAACCCGAAAACCACCGCCCACACTTCCATTCTTGCAAACAAAGAAAACCAAATAGAACAGAAAATCCAACACAACCACCACAACCTCTAACCCCTACCTTCTTTGTAGCCCCACCCTCACCCAACCCACCACAGCCACTGTAACCCTCATTTGCCACCACCTCCATAAGCTTTCCATTCCGTTTCGATCAAACGACGTCATAACGACCCTTAGATCAAACCACCATGTGGCAGAAGCTCATCTCTTCTTAACTCGAATCCCTAACCGAACCACTACCTTCTCGTACCTGATCCGCTTCCACCGCCCTCCGATTCATCGCCGTCGCAACTCCTGCTCCGCCCCCTTCTTCACTTGCCACATCGCCACCCAATCAGGTATTCTTCTTTCCCTCTTTTTCGTTCTCCGATTGAACGAAAATTTCATCAATCTCCCTCATCAAGTCAAACACACACATGAACAACGAGAGAGAGAGACGACGAAGGGAAGAGAGGCAGATATGGGTGAAAAGGAAATAAATAGATCTGGGAGAGAGAGACGACGAAGGGGAGAGAGATGGAAAGAAACAGAGAATGAGGAGTCGAGGGAGTGAGAGAGGAAGGGAAAGGGGGAAGGAAACGGCGCCACCGCCGGCGTAGCGGCTGCTCCGGTCGTAGAAGGAGAGAAAATAGAGGAAGAGATGAGTGAGAAAGAATGGAGGAGGAAGAGAGGTTAATTAGTTTTAATTAATATTTTTAACTTTTGTAAAAATGTCCTTAAATTAATTTTTTAAACTTTTTTACTTTTAACCCCATACCATTTTGGACCAAGTAAGTGTCTGGTCCATGTTAAAAGGACCTTTTTGATACTTTATTATTTTTTTGGTGTATTGTTAGTTTTCTTTTGCTCTTTTTGAGTCTTTTAATGCATATTACTTATAAAAAAAACTATAATTTAATTTTCATATAGTAAGATGTTAGTTTAGGGTATGAGGCCCTTAGCTACTTGATTGGATCTAAAACTGTAAATGTATTAGATTCATGGCTTTTAGGCTATAAAACAACAATTATACAATAAATTTTTACATGCTCGTAATTTTAACGCTTTGCATTTAGTCACATTCATAAGAAATGAATCTCACAAACTTTATTTAAAATATAATCACATATTTATGGATTTTATTAACTTTTTTATAAGTATTAGCAGATTGTAGACACATTGTGTTTGCGAATCTGAATGATTTATGAATTGTTAATAATAAAAAGTAAGATGAGATATTAATTGTTAAATAAAAAAGAAATAAGAGTGAGAAGGACAAACAAAAATAAATGAAAAGTGGTGGTTGAAATAGAAAAAAAAATGAAAGTGAGTAGTTAATTTTTTATGAAACAAATATAAAAGAAATAAAAGTTGATTGCATAAGAGTTAAACGAAATAAAAATATCATGCACCAAAATAGCAGTTTTTGTGAAAAATTCTTTATTTAATTATATGAATACCTAAATGTGATATTAAAATTACGTTTATACAAAAACTTTTCCAACTTTACCATTGTGTTGAGTTTCACCATCATTAATTTGATACATTGTTTGTATATAGATAGTTAACCAATTAAGCACAAATTTTTGTACGACTTGGTATATATTAATATATATTAGCAGAAAATATATCACTCTTCAAAATTGGTCATGTGTATTTTATCCTTTAACTTTAAAAAATATGTAAATTGACTCGCAAATTGACTTGTAACATTTCTTAATCATGAAAATCGATCCAAAAGCTACAATAATCGTACGTACATTAATATTGTTTATAAATAAAGTAGCATAGTTATTATAATAGCATAGTTCTTCACAAAACCACAAGACTCCGTTTGCACTTTGCACAAAGAAAAAATAAAAAATATAAAGGCCACGGATAATAACATTTAGAAAAATAATATGCTAAATGCTACTACAAAGTATGATATGTTATTAAATACGAAAAGGCAATAATTAGAATAATGAATGAGTCAATATTGGAAGAGGGTCAAGGCCCCCAAGCTAGTGGCTTCCACTGCTTCATCCATCTATTCTGTATGGACCGCGTTATTTGTCTTTAACCAACCTCTTCTTCAATGCCTTAAATAATCTATTTTTTTTCTTCTTTTTCTCCATAAAATAAATAAATAAATACTCTCGTTTAAGTTATGGCCTAATGGCTCTTTGGCACATTTATAAGGTTTGATGGCATAGTATAACTTTATTAGTTATTTGATTCAAGTATGTTAATTAGTATGTTTATTAAAGTTTTTTAAACATATATCAGAATAATGTATAATTCAATCTAATTTTAAATGTAAATTATTTTTTTTCTTTTCTTTTTTCCTATGATATTTAAACATTTTTTAAAATAAAAATAACCATTAAAATATATAAATAAATAAATAATACTTTTTAAAATGAACTATATTTATTTAAAATTGAAATAATCAAAATAATTATTATGCAAATAATAAATACTTAGACAGAAATTTTATTTTTCCTTGTTATATTTAATGATAAGAAATAGGAAATATAAAAATATATAAAAGAGAGTTTCATGTATTTGTTAGCATTTCTAATGGTCATTCATTCAAATTTTTAGTGTACCAAATGAATTTTCAACTTTTATACGTGGACAAACATTTTTCGCCTTTTGAAAATTTAGGGTTGACGCGGTGATAATACATTTGTTAGAATTTAGAATAATCCCTTTAAGAAATTCCTTACAATTTTATTATTGAACAAGTTAACATTTTACGAAAAAAAATCATATTGACCATTTTACAAATTAAAATTTAGATAAGTTTTTCACAATATTTTAATAAATTAGTCCCTTATAATTTGACTTATAAATAAATTAGTCTCTCACAAATAAATGACATTAAGGTGACAGACAATTTACGAGAGAACAATTTGTCCCATAGTAAATTTGTGAGAGCATTATTAGGAGTTTTACTCTATAATTTATTGAAAGGATTTGCCCCTCTACTAATGCCAATGGTCCCGCAAGACAGAGTAGGAGCAGTATCCACTAAATTACAATATTTCATTACATTCATTATTATTATTTTTACTATGAATTTATTATTGTACTATATGTCTATATCTCTTGAACAAACACAAAAACTATTGTATTATCTGATCACAAGAAGAGTCCTCACGGATATCAGTTCATTTACCTTATAATAAATTGCTTGATAGTTGACCAACATATTTTTAGGAGGAAATCCCTAGTTGAAGCCAATGGATTTGGGCCATCACACTGGACATGATGGCTGGGCCCGAATTCGTAGACGCCATGAGGATTCTGCGTCTCGGTCACGGTTCAGATTAAAGGCATTCCATGACCAAAAAAGGGTGCATCAAATAGTATACAATGTTTGGGCCGTATGACACTATTTATTGTTAAAAGAATTATAAGGAAAGTGAATTAATTTTGCTCAAAGATTAGCTTTCAAGTTTATTTACTCAGGATTAATTGTGATTGATCAGCTTCATAAAGATGTACTAGTTGAGTTTCATTATTTATTCAACTTGTTGCATTTAATCAAGTGATCGATATTTTAGCCACCTAGTGTAGTTTTCTTCAAGAATTAAACTAACCGATACAAAGCTTTGTCTTACTTTGCCCGTCTCTCTTACCTTGTGTTACACGTTTCGGAATTTGATTGGAGGTTGACGAAAGGATCTCAATAATTGTATTCCGGAGATGGCAAAGAAATGTCTTCCTGGGACGTAATAAAATAAGGTCATATTTGATTTTCTATCCTTTATTAAGAATATGAAATTTATACGTAATATAAATAATTAAAAAATTAATAATAAAAGATGAAAAAATAATATGAAAGAGATGTATTGGAATATCTTGTTAGTTATGATTGGATAATGCCAAGATCATGCAAGCTAAGCCATTTTTGAAAGCATACACTAACTTAGCTGTCAATCGCGTTAAATGAAAATAAAAAATATCGCATATGAATGAAGAATCGTCAGGAAAAGCGGATTAAAAAAGAAGGGATCACAGAAGCAGTGGCCAGTCAGCAACAGCTCATTCACAGTTGACGTTACAATCATCATAATAAATCATAAAATAGACGGAGGGGAGTGCAAGCTGAGCTTAGCTTGAACTCAAAAGCGAGTAACGCTTACAAGGCAGAAGCAAGAAACAACAATTACAGTCATAAGTTACACAAGCAAGCCCCCTCATTAAAGCAGCAGAAGAAGCTGTATCTTCCACGACATTCTGCCCCTATTCTCCGCACAATCCGGGACTAGTGATACAAAAGAGAATAAATAAATAAATAAATAAATATATATATTGAGAGAGAGAGAGAGGGGGGGGGGGATACTGGAATTGAGTGGTGCAGGGTCAAAGGGCGAAGAGAGAGAGAGAGAGAGAGAGAACATGGGCGGTGGTGGAGGAGGAACACTCGTGGAAGGCATTCGACGCTTGTTTCAAAGACGCGCTTCTTCTGGCCCTATTAAGCAGGGGGACCATACTAATAATACCAATGGCAGTGATAATAACAACAACAGAGGAGGAGGAGGAGGAGGTGTCGAGGTGAGAGAATTGCGCGCCCAATTGGCCTCTATTCCGATTCCCAATCAGGAAACAGAACTCTGCATTGACGACGACTTTGACATCTCCGGCTTGAAGCATCTCAAAGTACCCACTCAGATCCTCTTCAGACCCTCTTCCATGGATCCCCAGAAAAAGGTCCCCCCTTCTCTCCTCTCCTTTATCCTTCAATTGCAGATCTGGCTATGCTATCTTGTTTCTTTTATCCTTGTGCTCTCTCGGTACTTGTCCTCTTTCGTCCTTTACTCAATCAATGATTAGGTTATATATTTTCATTCTCTCTCTCTCTGCTTTGTGTCCAATAAAATCTCGCTCAAGTTTTGTCTGTTAGTATGTGAGAGGGATAGAACAAGCTCATGATGCTGATAGCATAGATGGTAATTGAAAGTAAAAATGATGAATAGGCCTTGTTTAGCATGATTTTCAATAATCCCCTGCCACTGTTTCTCAAAGCACTAGTTTGTGGTGTGTGTTCTGGTGCTAGCTAGCTATCATAAATGGCGTCTAGTGGGAGGGAAGAGTGTGTGTGTGTGAATTTCCTAGTTTCTTGTCCCCTCTCCTAATGGATTTTCTGGAGCTTCCTGTCTCTGTGTTTTCCACTTTACCTTAGAAATTACAGTGGTCAAAAGAAGATACCCCATTAATTCATAGTTTTCCAACACGCATGCTTCAACAAATATATATTGCTTAATTGTTTTTCTGGATATCAAACAGGGTGCGCCAGAAACAGAGTTTTTTACTGAGTATGGAGAGGCAAGCCGGTACCAGATCCAAGAAGTCATCGGAAAAGGAAGTTATGGCGTCGTGGGCTCTGCCATTGACACTCACACCGGGGAGAAGGTTGCAATCAAGAAAATTAATGATGTCTTTGAACACGTATCGGATGCCACGCGGATCCTCCGAGAAATTAAACTCCTGCGCTTGCTCCGCCATCCTGATATAGTTGAAATTAAGCATATTATGCTTCCCCCTTCGCGGCGAGAGTTCAAGGATATCTATGTTGTGTTTGAGTTGATGGAGTCTGATCTTCATCAAGTAATTAAGGCAAATGATGATCTTACTCCTGAGCACCATCAATTTTTCTTGTACCAGCTGCTTCGTGGCCTGAAATATATACATACAGGTATCTTTATAACTGATTCCTTGACTTCTTCAGATTTGACATTAAGCTAATAATATAGTGCTTGTCTTTCAGCAAATGTGTTTCATCGGGACTTAAAGCCCAAAAATATTCTCGCCAATGCTGATTGCAAACTAAAGATATGTGATTTTGGGCTCGCTCGAGTTTCTTTCAATGATGCTCCATCAGCTATATTCTGGACTGTAAGCATTCTATTGTGCACACCATGTCGACCACCAATTCTGTTCTGTCTTTTAGGATTTCAGTAGGAATTTCAAATTGCAATCTCTCTCTCTAAACTTCTTGCTGACTCAGTTTACTTACTTTTACTAAGGACTATGTTGCAACTCGGTGGTACCGTGCACCTGAACTATGTGGTTCTTTTTTCTCAAAAGTAAGCTTCTTTCTTGTTTTACGACGACTCTACTTGGGTTCTCTTTGATATAAGTAGTTGAATATACTCTAAGTATTGAAATTTGCCTTAAAATCTTTGTCTTTTGCAGTATACCCCCGGAATTGATATTTGGAGCATTGGATGCATATTTGCAGAAATGCTCAGTGGAAAGCCATTGTTTCCTGGGAAAAATGTGGTGCACCAATTGGATCTCATGACTGATTTGCTTGGCACTCCTCCCGCTGAGTCAATTGCAAGGGTTAGTTTTTCAAAATCTAGTTTGCAGTTTTCTGACATCAATAGATTTCTGACCCCCAACCCGCCACCACTTTTAAATTAAGTTTCAGTACCTTCTTATCCTTTGTTGTAATACCAACCTCTCATTTCAGGCTTGCCATTACTTCCCATCCCCTGACCTCTTGTATATAATTCTTAATCTGAATTTCACAGATTCGAAATGAGAAAGCTAGAAGGTATCTTAGTAGCATGCGAAAAAAGCAACCAGTTCCATTGACTCAAAAATTTCCAAATGCAGATCCATTGGCTCTTCGTTTACTGGAGCGCCTACTTGCATTTGATCCTAAAGATCGTCCAACAGCTGAAGAGGTTGATTTTATATCACCTATATAATTACTGAAGGGGAAACTTGTTTTTCATAAAATAATTACCAAAAGGTATATTTCATTGTTTCTGTTATGCTTTCAATTGCAGGCTTTAGCCGATCCTTATTTCCAAGGTTTGTCAAACGTGGAGCGGGAACCAGCATCCACTCAACCCATTTCAAAACTTGAGTTTGAGTTTGAGAGGAGGAAATTGACCAAAGATGATGTAAGAGAGTTGATTTATCGAGAGGTATGGCCATGCATTTCTGTCACTCTTCGATTTATTGTCATCTCTATACTATGGCAATAACTAGTTGTACATTTGAAGTAAACAGATTTTGGAGTATCATCCCCAGATGCTCCAGGAATATCTTCGTGGTGGAGACCAAACCAGCTTCATGTATCCAAGGTAGATGTGCTAATATGCTAAATATTTTATTGATGGCTTGATGCTTATACAAAATCAGACGGGCATGGGCAACATGTCTGTTCTTTTCACAAGGCATGGTCTTTCATTAATGAGATAATGTATTAAGCCAACTTTTATTGTATGCTTCTCACAATGCACAATTTGTAACTATGATCAGGAGCTCGTATGCACTAATTGTTGCACTGATATTCTATTGGGATTTATTTTCCCGCACCAAAAAAAAAAAATCTGCTTTTGTTGATGCTCACCCTTTTACTAGTTAAAATTTTGATTCCTGTGAAATTATGGATGGTTAATTTTGTGCTTCATGTCATCCAGGAGATATGATGTGTGCAATGAGGGTTCTTTGAAATTTTTTAACATTACGTGTTTGAGCTATTAGTTGGTAATTCTGTATTATTTTGTTGCATAGTGGGGTTGATCGGTTCAAGCGACAGTTTGCGCATCTTGAGGAACACTATGGCAAAGGTGAAAAAAGCACCACTCCATTGCAGAGACAGCATGCCTCCTTACCTAGGCAAGTGTTGGTTAACATCTGGGGTGCTTGGCAGTTTCCTGCCTTTTTGCTTTGTTCTTTTGAAGATTTATTTTGTTCTATATTTTGTCGTTACCCTCATAATGTCCGAGATGAGGTTGGCAGTGGTAGACAAGCCTGTGAACCTTTTCTCTCGTGTTATTTGTAATGTAGACTGACTTTTGCAATTTCACCTTTTCTAGAGAGCGAGTTTGTGTTCCAAAGGATGAAAAAAATCAAAATAATGAATTTGAAAAGCCAACTGGATCAAATCTCTACAGTCCTCCAGGGTCTGATGTTCCAGATGCTGGAAATACCAATGCGCAAAATGGACCCTCGAAGTCAAACTACAGCGCACGTAGCCTGTTGAAAAGTGCCAGCATTAGTGGTTCTCAGTGTGTAGAGGTGAAAGGAAGTAAAGATCCAGAGGTAACTATATCCATTCAAATGCATGGCTCTTCAACTATCTTTTCTCTCCTAGTGTTGGATTGAAAAGGATTTAGCCGAAGGTTTTGAAATGATTAGAATGTCCAATAACTGGTTTGAGATTTTTGTGTCATACCTCACGACAGATGTCTCAGTGTGTTCCAGAGATTTTTCACATCCATCTTACATCTCTTGATATTTCTATATATAGCAACTCAGCACTTGATATCTTTTCTTTTTGAATCAATTTTTAATAGGAAAGAAAAGGATGTACTTCATCATTGTTTTGGTCTGTCTGGCTTCATATGATCTGACTTTTGCATTCAAATTTGTACTTAATGAGTACATTTTCTGTGGTGTTTGTGTTGAGTGTATTTTTTTTTTTTTGCATTGGCAGGAACCGATTGCAGAGGTCAATGATGAGACAGTGAATGGATTGACAGAGAACGTTGCTGCTCTCAAAGTTTAGTGCTGCTCTCAAAGTTTAGTTAGCTCTAGCCGTTTTCATAATTTTGATCTAACTACCATTCCATGCTCTGGTTCTTTCCGCATAGAGTAAAAGAAAGCGGTGGTTCGAATCACTGCATAGAAATCCTCCCCGTTGATTCTTGATTGTGCTATGCTTGCATCTAACTGCTGCTCCACTGTCGTGAACTGCCATTTGTATCACTACTGTAGTGTAAGTTGTGTAATTAAGTGTTTATTTGTGTAGGGAAACGCAATGTGTGCCAGTCATTATTTATTATGAAACAACAGGGATGGACGTTCCTACTTATATTAGTTTCTTTGTAATGTGAATATTAACAAAAACTGCTCTAAATTGGCATCTCTTTGATTTTAAGGTCAACACATACACCGTTGATGCTCAAGATAGTACATTTGAATAAAAAGTTAAAAAAATATTTGACGAATTATAGGGTAATTTGCGGAAATTTGTAAAAAAAAAGGGCGAAAGTCTGGGTCAACATATTTTTTTACAATCGTGTGGCTGCACCAACCTGAAATCAGCATAAGGTAAGCCGACTTCAGTACCTCGATAAAAAAACAATTTTTTGCAGACATCGTGCAGGTCGATAAAGGGGCAATCTCGGAAGTCAAAAGCCTTGCTTGAAATCTGTCACTCTCAAAGACCACACCTTGCCGACCGTGCCTGTGTTGAAGAGGTGAGTTAGCTCCCTCTCCCTCAGCCCCCTATATATACCCTCCGAGTGAAAAATTTTGATCCAAAAAAATCAATTTAGTAAATATGGTGAGAGGGTAGGTAGATAGAACGGTGAATTATTCATTGTATATTTTAAAAGTCATTTGTCATAATGTTATACCTTATTTTTAAGTATGTTGTTAAAAATGGAGACGTGTTCCACACTTGTCTCACTGTTAGGATCTTATGTATCAGAAATGTGGGCTTATTTTTGACATTAAAAAAAGTTATTATATTATTAGCGTTACATATTAATAATTTATTTGTATATTATTTCTAAGTATGTTGTTAAAAATGTACACACGGAGTGTGCTTTACACTTGTGTCTCACTGTTAGGATCGGTACCACATTTTAGATTAACAAAATAATTTTTGTAATTTTGAAAACTCTTTTCTTTAAAAATATTAATTATAAGTATTTTTTATTATATTGAACCATTCTCTCTTCTTTTTTTTCCATGTTCCTATTTATATTTATGGTTACAACTAATTCAATACTTGACAAACATGAAGTATCTGGCAAGGTACATTAATTTTAAAGAATGAATGTAGATGGACAACACAATTAGCTGAGACTCTAATTTTATTAGGAAATAAGGATAAAGATTTTTTTTGTAATTATTTATTTTAATAATATATTTATAAAATTAAAATTACAGTCTAATAATCATTTCAAATGTGTAAATGTTAAAATAATATATATGTACCACATAAAAGAAAACGAGCATGTGAGAAAGAGTTCTTCTATATGGGTCTAAAATTGGAACATGAAATAAGATACTAGTACGTACTTCCTAACAATTCAATTATACAAATACAAAATACAAAATGAATGAGAGTTACGATAAAATATTTAATTCATTATATGTATCTTCAATTGATGTGTTGTCATCATATCTTAAAAATATTAATGTTCCCAATATTATTGATAACACATTTATTATTTTTGTTTATTAATTATTTTAACATTGTAGGAGCTGTGAGATATACGGAGTAGACACGGAAACATTGAGTCATTGAATCCCTTGATACAAGCCTATCTGGAAAGTGCTAGTTTGTGGGATGTGGCTTCAATGCCCAATATGATAATCAAACATGAGCTTGTTAATGCACATGTGGAGCGTTGGGGACCGGAGACCCATACATTTCATCTACCTCATGGCAAGTGTGCAACAACATTGGAAGATGTCATGATGTTACTTGGGATTTAGTGTGATGACGTGCCTGTAACAAGACCTGACACAATATTATTGGGACCAACCCTCGAAAATTTGTGTCACAAACTGCTTGGAGTAATTCCTAATCCTCGTGATATGACAGGATCGTTCATATCTACGATGTAGTTATATGAGAATTTTGGCGTTGATATTCACGATGATTTTGATGAGTATGATATGCAATAAGTAATATAGTGACATGCCCGCGGATATATCCTGGGCTTGTGTGGTGATGTTTTGTTTGTGGTGATGTTTTGTTTTGTGATAAGGATGATACTTGGGTTTATTCAAAGTACTTGGTGTTGCTTTGCAATTTGGACGTCATCGGATCGTACAACTAGGGTTCAACTATACTGGCTATACTTGACAGGGCATTATGCCCTGCTAGGCGTTCCACATGTACAAGAATCAGTGGTTGTATGGTGCTCTTACAGACTTGGGCATTTTATAGATTTTCGGTACTTACTGCCACACCACAAGTCCTAGACCATTATCCATTTTCCCTTGCATTGAGGTATATGAGACATATTATTGGGACCATAGATCCGAAATATGAGACATATGTGATCAGTTGTTTGTTTGCCCATTTGCTTTGAAACAGTAGAGTAACATGCAGTTGACCATGTTATGCGGCAATTCAGTTTGGTGCAGACATTGTCAGTTGGACCTAGTTGTAGTGTTTTGAGGAATGATCATAATTGGGATTTTAGAGGGAATTAAAGGGCGCTAGCATTGGTTAACTGGATGCAAAGACTTGATATATGAAATCAGAGGTGGCTGAATCGCATACCCCTAGTCGGTCAACAAGTTATTTCTTATAGACCTTCCGAGGAGTATTGGCAATGGTATAGGAATAATGAGCATCGATTTCTTATGGAGGAAAACCATGTTGACGATTTGCCTAAGGTTTGACAGACGTATTTTCCCTCGCTGCCTCATGTTCAGGTGGCCCTAGCCTAGGAGTTCTTTGGCCATGCACCGCCTTAGGTCCCTATGCTACATTTCTTTGGCCATGCATCACCTCAGGCACCTATGCCACGTTTCTTTGGCCACGCACCACCTTAGGCGCCCATCCCACATTTCGTTGGCCATGCAACCCGCAAGAATTCTTCACTCCTTTGCCCCCTCTGCAACCTGAAGAAGTTTATATCCCAACGACAACCTTTGACTAGAGTTTTAATACTCAAGTTTCAAATTGCTTAGGCAAATGATATGGTGATATGTCATTGTCGGCATTGGAGCAACAACTACAACAAATTGATGAAAACTTTGCGGTGTTCGCCCCTGGGCCCTCATCATCTCATCCTCCTCATTGTGAACCTACTCAAGTTGAAGTAACTTCGTACAGGACTTGTTTCGAGGTCAGATCCTCTTCTCATGCTGGTGTTGTACCACCTTAGCCAGCTAGCTTATGCTTAAGTCGTATGCTTACTGACTAAGTTGTTATCTACTTTGGTGGGGAAAATACTTAGTCCCAATTATACATTAAAATATTGTTACCCAAAGTATGGACCAAATTAAAACTTTCTTCGCACGTTACATAGAGTAAGATAGGAGTCTTGTCGCGTTAGAGCATACATTGCGCTGAATATAGCATGCTTAACTAATCGAATATGGATATATTCAACACATGTCAAGATGCAAACATTGGTCCTTCATACATTTATAAACAAGTATATAGATTATGTTCTCAGTAGTAAGTACAATTATCACATAACAGTGCATATACACATGTACAATTTACTAGCTAATAATCTAATCCTCTGTTGTCCTGCCTTGGGATGCCTCCTCCTCATACCGCTCCTCTCCTGGTTCTTCGTCAAATCCTGGAGTCATGGATGAGTGGGGTGAGAACATAGCGCTCTCAGTGGGAAACCTTAGGGATTAGGGGACTTCTTTTTCTCATTCACACTCCAGGCCGCTCAGGGATTTCTAGGTGTCATAGTTATACTATGTGTAACAACCTGACTTTTTTCCTTCATTAAAATGTCACATAATAAATAATTAAGAATATATTAATAAGAGAAAGATGAGATAAAAATGAAATAAAGTTCAAATATTAATTGTATTCCTGTAATATTAGTTAAAAATAATGATTCTGCGATCTCGTGGCGTCCGGTGACGTTCGGGTCGGTATTAGGTTATTTTTAGGATTTAATCACGACTCAAAGGAGTCTGTAAAATAAATTAATATGAAAATAAATATTCAAGAATCTTTCAACCAAGATTGAAATATTAATAAGGAAAATTCATAGGTCACAACGGTATGTCTTCGGTACAGAAATAGTTAATGAGCGAACATGACCGAAAACACACCAAGAGAAAATAGAATTATGGATGGCCAAAGGCCACTAAAACCCACGGCCAGCCCTTAGGACCTGAAGACACACACCAAAACAAAAACCATACTCAAAGACTAAACTCATCTTCTTCTATGCCATAAGCTAAACTCCAAAGCTCCACCAAAGTTTAATCATCATCCTTTGTTTTTCATCATCATAATCTACTCTTAAATCCATCAAGAAGGCAAGCTAGCATCAAGGCTAGGAGTTCTCTTCACTTGGAAGAAAGGAAACCAAGGTTCCATAACCCTAAATTCCATAACCTAAGCTTCCACCACTTCTTAGCAAGAACTCAAGCAATCAAGCTTCAAGTTCCTCTTTTTCCATCATCCAAGAGCTCTTTAGGAAGTGGGTAACTCTAGTTCCTCACCTCTTGATGGTGGATGAGTGTTTATGTGTTTATATGATTATGTGCCTATGTATGTGATTTAGTGATTTTATGATGAAATATGTT
>QANU01004276.1:54107-74872 GCA_003254905.1 Nissolia schottii
GTATACCCTAGATATGAATCATTATTTCCTAGCAATTAACATACTTCGTAAAATTAGCAGATCCATGGACAATTGCAAGCAGTGTAAAATTTGTGTTTAAGACAAGTTTTGGGTTCAGAAAATGACAAATTTCGAGATAGAGAGTCTGAACTTCAGTCAGGCTGCTCAGCGCCCGGCTTAGGCCACTCAACGCCACGACCGCCCAGCGAGCCACTCAGCACTTCGCTAAGCGCTCCGCTCAGCGTACCGCTCAGCGTGCCGCTCAACGCTACCTGACGAATTTCAGCCCTCAGTTCCTACAATTTTTCATGTTCTGCAAGGTTTCTCAAAATCGATCTTTAAAGCATTTCTTCCATCATTCATTATCCATTTCTAACAACAATAACCCATGTTCCCAAAATCATTTCCATCATAAATCTCATATTTTCTATCAATTACTTCATAAATCACATAAAGCATGTAAAACTCACATATTCACATAGATTCCATGGAAATACATCAAAGAGGACATATAGCAACAAACCTAGCATATTCTAGCATAACATAGCACATAAATATCATCAAGCATCTTAGACCACATAAACAGTGGTTATGTCAGATTTACCCACTTTTTCCAGTCTCGGTGTTTCCTGCGGCTTCTAACTTGCTAAGATGCCTTCCAACTCCTTTTGGGCTGAGTTTCTTCAAGCTTTCTATAGGGATTTTGAGGGCTTTTGTAGGCTTAGGTTAGGGGATTTCTGAGTAATTCGGACTGGGTTAAATATAGGAAGTGTCTGGGCCTTTGGTTTAACAGAGTAACGGTCGATTGTGTAATTGGGCAGAGCTTTGACAAGATTTTCCAATTTCCCTCCTAATTTTCGGTTTTGAGGGGGTATTTATAGCCTTGAGGCTGAATCTCACTTTTCAATTTTGCCCTTGGACCAATTTACCTAAATGCCCTTATTTTGTCTTTATGTGAAATGTCATTTTCATGAGTCATCTAATGACTCACCACCCATTTGACTTCTTTGACCCCAATTGGGCCACTTCTTGGTCGTGGGTTTCCCTTGTGTCTTGGCCACTTTTGTGGCCAAGAATTAACGGGTTCCGGCAGATCAATTTTGATCAGGTTTTATTGGTTTCGGTCCCGATACTTCGCGTGCGGCTGTTCTAAAAATATTCTGATCACGTCCTTGTGATCTCCTAATATTTCCTAAGTAATATTCTAGGGTTATTTAGGTATTTATGAATGCTCGTCTGTAGCCGTACCTTTTACGGATACTTTAGACGTGCGGTTGTGTTCAGACAGCATAAAGGGTTTGTTCTAGAGTCTGCAGAATTTTCAGAAAACGTACAGGAATATTCCTATAGACAATTTTTAAATCCTAAGGGTTCCAGATTCCACTGATTTAATCCCAAAAATATAAATATCTAAACAATTATTTAGCAAAATTCCTCTAAGGGGAAGACGGGATGTTACAGGTGTAGGATCTTCTCATGATGGGGTAGGATGCAGCAGGCATAGACATCTTCTAGGAGGTCTTTTCATGTAGGATCTTCTTCAAAATCTGTCGAGTCACATGTTCGACCCCTTGAGGATCCTTTCTTCATTGTGCTGACGTAGTCTTTCGTATCGACAGTTGTACTGCTCTATTGTTCTCGAATAACCTGCTCATTTGTCAAAAATCAAGTTAGTATGAAATAATCTAGCAAATCATAATGTGTAAGTACAACTAAAAGAATATACAACTGTAACTTATCAATATCCTTGAATAGCTTTTCCATGTACTTGATCATGAAATGTCTGACGAAATTTTGCGCAATGTGTCCAATGCAGCAGAGGTGGTAGGCCTAGTGACCATCCATTCACTGTATTGCTGACTTTATTGACTTGTGCCGATTAGATATCAACCCAATTCCTTCTGCTACTTGTGGTAACACTTCGCGGACCACAGTGAAGAAAAAATGTCAGGCGTTTGCGGTTTCGCCCTCAACAATTGCAAACGTAATGAGCAATATATTTTGATTGCCGTCTTGTGTGGATGCCATCAATAAAACACTCTTGCATACAAGCGTGTTCCATCAACTTGGATCATTGGTTTGTAATACCTAAATGCCTTAATGTAAGGCCCGAAACTCCAAAACACGCGTCGAAAAATTTCAACGTCTGTCTGCAATGATCCATCAACATTGTAAGCATCGACAATATCCATTTCAATTGAGCATTAATCATCAAAATGCTTCAATGCAAGCAATCAATACGACAATTCATTGTACGGATCTTTTCAATTGTTATACACTTGTGCAATTGCTTTTTGCTTTGCTAGCCATGCCTTCTGGTATGAAGCTAGAATGACTTTTATTGGAATCTTTGGCGTCGTCCGTATCTGCATCAAAATCATCCCAGCAATATTGTCAAAAGTCAGCTTAGAGTGATCTCGGGTAAGTGTTGAGGCAACACAAGTGTGACGACCATTGTATTTAGTAACTTCCCAAAAGTAGTTGTTCTTTTTCAGTGTTTCCCTAATAAGCCATTGACACCCATTGCCAAAGTATTTGCATTTGAATAGTATATCGTCGATTTTGACTTCTTCACTTTATAATCTGCCCCGGTACGCATGCAATGGTTTGCAATAGCTACTTTGACTGCATCTTTATCATTGAAGATTCTTCATTTATAGAGATCATTTGTAGCACCATAATCATTTCTGATGTCTCCAAAATCTGTTGCACGCATACCGTCAACATTATTTGTAAATGCGGTGGATTATGCGATTATTTATCATCTTCATTATTTGTAATTTTTAATATCCACAATCACAAAAATTAATTATAGAATAATTTTATTAACCAAGTAAATTTAATAACACCTTAAAATTTAACTCTTATTAGTTAACAGAGATTTTTTTTTCTGATACATAAGATCTTCTACACAAGGCGAGCGTAGAAAGTACTTTTCCATCTTTGTTAAATTTAAGATAGTTATAGAATTATAAATTTAAAATTAATTATTTTCATAAACACATTAATTAAGACTTGATTTCAATGATGTGAATAATTAAATAAAAATTAATAGATAATTTTTATTACCCAATTTCTTATTAGTTAACATGGATTTTTTTCCCTAATACACAAGATCCTTTACACAAGACAAGCGAATAACATACTTTTCCATCTCTGTTAATTTTAAATTAATTATTATCATAAAAAATTATAATTAACAGTACCTGAATCATCGTCAATTCCATTGTCTTTAGACATATCACTTTCATGCTCACGCCAACTGTCATCGTCATCTTCTTTTGCAGACATCTCATTGTCCAATAGTAATATTGGTGCAACGTTATTCAAATACACTAGATTTGAACTCGGACCACATTCATTATCAACATTAGGAACAATCTTTTCAAAGTTGACAAACAATTCAATGCCCCTAAGACTTGCCTTATAAGTCTCATATAAATAAAACATTTGTTGCACATGAAAGTCATTCGATATTATAATAGGACGATATGTAACAACTCCATTAATGAAAGATGCAAGAGTTTTATATCTGATTCTCTTGACTTTCTTATTAAAATAAGAACAAATTGCACAATGCCAATCAGAGAACATAGATGGCCAAATTACAACAAACTCTGCATTATTATCATTAACAAATTTAAATCCTTCGACATCAAATTTTTTCACCGAACCATTATAAAAAATAAAAGTGGCAATACTTTCCCTACTCATATTTTTTTTCTTACAAATATAAAATAGATATGAACACTATAAAAAAAATTAGAGAAGAATAGAAAATAGCCGAAGAAATATGAAGTGTTGTAACGAGAAGAATAATGTAGAACTGAAGGTGTGGTGTTGATTACACAAACAAGTATATTTATAGGCTGAATGTAAAAGGGTTGGAGAGAGAAATTTAATTTTTTTGCACTGTTTATACCTGAAATCGATACTATCAGTCCCAATTTCAGGTACTGTCCACCCTTGCCTGAAATCAGGTTTTAGGCCATCGATTTTAGGATGCTGAAATTTTCTCTTTTTTAAAATTTTTCTGAAATCGGCATTGTGCACTCCAATTTCAGGATTTTGCAATTTATTTTTAAAAAATCTGAAATCGGTACTGACTGTACCAATTTCAGGTAACCACAATCATATAAATGTAAAAATTAAACATGAGCCCCGTCTAGGTATTCATTAGTTATGAATAAGTCGTATCCCCGTAATTTGCATTCTGTGATATATTTCAAAGAGAAGCCGCGTTCCAACTTCCATCAGATGATGAATTGATGATCCCTCTTTCCCATTCTTAAGTAGTCCGAGCCGCTCAGATATTCTGACAATCCTATGTCAGTGCGATTCATTCACTTAGACACTAATTACAAAACGAACAGAACAGCCATAAATCGATTGCTATCAGCACTGCTTCGGTCACATATAAATAGGTCCACAGACTACAACTAGTGGTGAAGTCTTTTTCACCACCTTTCCACTCTTACCAATAATCCCCACAAGAACAAATGCCGTCGTTGAAGTGGTGAAAGCGGTTGGAGTCTCTTAAGATTATCAACCTTCCAACAATCTTGGATATGTGTTTGATCGCATTATGACAGTCTTGACACACACGTAAGTTTTTCATGACACGTATTGGTCTGCCAGGTGGTATAGTTAGGATTCCAAATGCTACAGCTAATTTCTCACTGTGATACCTGAGCATGTGCTCCTTTTCTTCCTCTTCTACATCATGCAAAACCAATTTGGTTGAAGAAACATACCCCTCACGCTTCATTTTTTCATTTAGCTCTTCTAGGAAGGCATATATTCTACCTCTTTCTGGGTGGATCCAATCCCCAACCGTGAATGTATGAATCTTGTTTTGTACCTCAACCCAACTATACCCGGGTACTTTCTGCACACCAACATCCCTCATTTTTTCTCTCATCTTACCAACATCAGCCCATCTGCCTGAAGCTGCATATAGATTTGAAAGCAGAACATACATTCCTGAGTTATGCGGTTCCATCTTAAAAACCATCTCAGCAGCCTTCTCACCCAGTTCAGTATTGCCGTGGATCCGGCTAGCACCTAGTAGAGTACCCCACGATGCAGCACTTGGCTCAAAAGGCATGTTCCTCATTAAGTTCTGTGCTTCTTCCAAGCGACCAGCTCTCCCAAGAAGATCAACCATGCAAGTATAGTGTTTTGAAGTTGGCGTTATGCCGTAATCCTTATTCATTGAATAAAAATATTCAGTTCCCCTGTCTATCAAGCCAGTATGGCTGCAAGCAGATAGAACACCCACCTGAAAAATGATCCAAAGAAGTTTATTATCAGATTTTTATACAAGAAATCTGAGAAAGAATAATGCACATGAGCAACTATTAGCTCAGTTGCATCTATGGAAAGAAACTACACTGAAATACAGATTACTGTAAAAATTAAGATACTAAATAGAAGAGGAAAACAAAATGTAATTGCATGACTCTTAGCAGTGCAGGGGTCACCCATTTGCAAATTTATTGACATAAATAAAGCTGAGTGGTTAAAGAACACAAGTAAGACTATCCTAAGTAAATGAACTTCTTAACAACATATATTACAGGAGCTGTGTCAATTTCCTTTTGGACAAATGACGAAGTAACAACAAAATTTGAAGTGCCAGGATGAAAATATAAAGTACCGAAGACAGTGGTTCACACTTCGGCAAAAGTGAGTAGAAATTCGTGCTAAAGATAAGATCTAAATAAAATTTAAATGCATACCATTGTAATCTCATCGGGTGTAACCCCTGCTTTCTTCATTGACTCAAACACCATTAAAGCTTGTCTGCCAAATCCATGCCTAGCATAACCAGCTAAGATCGTGTTCCAGGAGACAATGTCTTTCTCTTCTATTCTTTCAAACACATCAAAAGCTTCGTCTATGCTGGCACATTTGCAATACATTGCAAGAAGTGCATTACCTACGAAACACCCAGTCTCATATCCTGCCTTCACCACTTGTCCATGAATTTGCTTCCCTAATTCCAGAGCTGCAACTTCAGCACATGTGCTCAAAGCACAACCATAGGTAGCCCTATTTGAACTTTCTCCATCTCGTTTCATCTCTACAAACATGTTCAAAGCCTCTTCATAGTGACCAGTCTGAGCATAACCGGCAATGATAGCTGCCCAAGACACACAATCACGCTGAGGCATCACATCAAACAAGTTCCTAGCTTGAGGTATATCACTGTTCTGACCATATCCAGTAATAATGGTATTCCACGAACTTATATTCCGACAAGGCATTGCATCAAACAATTCCCTTGCCATGTCCATTTTCTTGCTTTGCACATAACCGGCAATCATTGCATTGTAGGAAATCTCGTTTTTTGCAGGCATTTCATCAAAAACTCTCCTCGCTTCATCCAACATCCTGTTCTGTGCATATCCAGACACCATCGTTGTCCACGCAAACACATCCCGCACCGGAGACTGGTCAAACAATCTTCTTGCTTCTGCCATATCTCCATCCTGGGCATAACCTGAAATCATAGTATTCCATGAAATTTCATCCCTAAGAGGCATTTGGTCAAAGAGCAGCCTAGCATCACCTAACCTCTTCCTCCTTACAAATCCACCCATCAAACAATTCCAAGAAATCAATGCCCAGTCTGATTTGGACTCAAACAAGCGACAAGCCTCCTCCAGTCTCCCATTCTGAACATAAGCAGCAAGCAGCCCATTCCAGGAGATAGAATTCTTATGAGGCATCTGGTCAAAGACCTCCCTTGCCTCATCAACATAGCCATTCTGGGCATACCCGGACAACATCGCGTTCCACGAAACAACATCCTTCTCGGGCATTAGTTCAAACAGCTTGCGGGCATCGCCAAGCCTCCGGTTCCTGACATATCCAGTAAGCATGACGTTCCAGGAAAACAAGTCCCTCTCAGGCATTTTGTCAAACAGTTCCCGCGCAAGGTTGAAGTAACCGTTCCTCAAGTAGCCAGAGATCATGGCGTTGTAGGAAACAGAGCTTCGACGAGGCATGGTGTTGAAGACGCGGAGAGCGGAGTCGCAGTGGCAATTGCGCATGTGGGTGGAGATGGACTTGTTCCATTTCACAATGTCTGGGTCTTTGACGGGTTCTCTTCCAGTTTTATTGGAGGGATTTGGGTAGCTGCTGCTTCGCCTGGACCTTGATGCTTGCTTCCTCGTACTTGTACACAGACACCGCAAGTTGCCCCAACGTAACTGTCTCACAACATGGTTCCCGCGCATTATCGAAGGCGTTAATCCACTATTAGTGCTACCAAGACAGACAGCATTGAATCCTCTTTCCTGCTCAATTCAGCATTAACTAATTGAAATATAACGTAATCAATCAATGTCCAGTGCACCAATCGTAGCGTGGAGGGAGAAATGGGAATTTAGTATCTAAAAGGTACAATTGTCATACTGATCCACAGTCAATGTGACAAAATGGTGTTTTTTCTCTTCTTTTTCCAACACTATGCTATTTTCACATTGTAGTTAGATATTCAGTTACGTTAATAATAAATTTGTACTCTATTTGAAAAATTATGTTAATAATTGAAAAGTTCGCACTATTTATGAGTAAAGATGAAAAAAGTTACATCCATTATTAGTTGTGTGCCATTTAATGTAATTGTAATTCTTATGATTTTTTGTGTATCCAAATAGCGTTAGCAAATTTGATGTAAAAATGAAAAAGAAATGCTAGGTTGACAAATAAAATACAACTTGTATAGACAATCACAAAACATAAGAAAGAGGTGGGGAAAAAGAGAGTAGATCCAAGTTGTATTAACTATTTAAACTTTTGTCTTTTATGAATGTCTATATAAATTGTTTTATTTTATGGTTCTTTCTTTGGTAAATGTTTTTATAATTGTATCGACATCTCTTTATATTTCAACGGTCATAATTTACTTTCACACTTAAAATAATAAGTATTTAAAATTAGTGAAACATCTAACTGTTTGTTAGCCATAGATAATCATAAGGTACTAACACCCTTAAATTTGATAGGGTACCAAAATAATGCCCTTATTTTATTTGTTAAGATTTAGTTAGTAAGTATTTTAAGAACACTTATTAAGAAACTAAATGTAGAGTGATTTAAAATTTTCAATGTTTTAAATACATTAAGTACTTAATTTTTTTATATTTTCAATAAAAACTTATTTTTTTAAATAACTTAACAGGTGCCCAAAAGAAACCCTATTTGTTAACATAGCATTTTTCAAAAAAGAAAGCATTTGTATTCAGTGCTGTTTCCCCAACCCCCGTCCCCTTTTCTCTTTTGAAAATACAAAGTTGCCTATTATTAACAAATGTATTTCTTACGTGATAGAAATGAACTAATGTGTACAAACGTCATTAACAGGTCTATAACATCACGTTTTTTGCTTCCTTAACCAAGTGTTATGCTTTTACACAGACTGCCAGACGATATAAATTGACATACTTCAAAATATTAATATCAATTAACAGAAATAAGATTTTATTGGTCAATTCTAAGTTTTCTAAGTTCAAGTACAGCTTAAGATTAATTTTCACCTTATCTCTCCACTCTTCTTACCAATAATCCCCACAAGAACAAATACCCTCCCTGAAGTGGTGAAAGCGATGAGAATCCCTCAAGATTATCAATCTTCCAACAATCTTGGATATGTGTTTGACGGCATTATGACAGTCTTGACAAACACGCAAGTTTTTCATCACACGTATGGGTCTGCCAGCCGGCATAGTCAGAATTCCAAATGCTACAGCTAATTTCTCACTGTGATACTTGAGCATGCGCTCCTTCTCTTCCTCTTCCACATCATGCAAAACCAATTTGGTTGCAGAAACATACCCCTCACGCTTCATTTTCTCATATAACTCTTCTAGGAAGGCATATATTCTACCTCTTTCTGGGTGGACACAATCCCCAACTGTGAATGTATGAATCTTGTTTTGTACCTCAACCCAACTACACCCGGGCACTTTCTTCACCCCAACATCCCTCATTTTTGCTCTCATCTTACCAACATCAGCCCATCTTCCAGAAGCTGCATATAAATTTGATATCAGGATATACATTCCCATGTTATGAGGTTCCGTCTTAAAAACCATCTCCGCAGCCTTCTCACCAAGTTCAGTGTTACCATGAATCCGGCTAGCACCGAGTAGAGCTCCCCATGATGCAGCATCTGGCTCAAAGGGCATGTTTCTTATTATGTTCTGTGCTTCTTCCAGGCAGCCAGCTCTCCCAAGAAGATCAATCATGCATGTATAATGTTTTGAATTTGGTGCTACACCATAATCCTTATTCATTGAATAAAAATATTCAGCTCCCCTGTCAATCAAGCCCATATGACTGCAGGCAGACAGAACACCAACCTGAAACATGATTGAAGAAGAATAAGCCGAAAGATACTAATTTAAGACAAGAGGCAAAAGACATGCTGTTGCATTTGAGATAAAACAGTATTTATTAGGGATATCAGCTCAGTTGCACCTATGGAAAGAGAATTTTACCGATGGACAGGTGATAAATATCTGTAGAAATAAAAATACCAAATAGACGGCAAAAAAACAAAGTGTAATTGCATGACTCTTATCAGCACATGGAATGATCATTACCGGGAAATTCTAAACAGAAAATTATGTTGTAAACTGGCTAAGTCTAAAGTTATAATGAAGTAAAATATGAAGCACTAAAGACACTAGTTCTTACTTCCAAGACAACTAGATAAGGCCAAGCATATGTTATGTATAAGATATATATACCATGGTAATCTCATCTGGTTTAACCCCTGCCATCTTCATTGACTCGAATGCCATTAAAGCCTGCTTGCCAAATCCATGCCTAGCATAACCAGCTAACATTGTGTTCCAAGAGACGGTATCTTTCTCTTTTATTCCTTGAAATACATCATTAGCTTCGTCTATGCTGCCACATTTACAATACATTCCAAGAAGTGCATTCCCCACTAAGCAACCATTCTCATATCCTGTCTTCACCGCTTGCCCATGAACTTGTCTCCCTACCTCCAGAGCAGCAAAATCAGCACATGCGCTCAAAGCACAACAAAAGGTAGACCTATTTAAACTTTCTCCAACACGCTTCATCTCCACAAGCATGTTCAAAGCCTCTTCATATCGACCAGTCTGAGCATAACCAGCAATAATAGCTGCCCATGACACACAATCCCGCCGAGGCATCATATCAAACAAGTTCCTAGCTTGAGCAACGTCACCATTTTGACCATATCCGGTAATCATGGTATTCCACGAACTTATATTCCGACAAGGCATTGTCTCAAACAATTCCCTTGCCATGTCCATTTTCTTGCTTTGCACGTAACCTGCAATCATGGCATTGCAGGAAACCTCGCCTTTTGCAGGCATTTCATCAAAAACCCTTCTTGCTTGATCCAACATCCCATTCTGTGCATATCCAGACACCATAGCTGTCCAGGTGAACACATCCTGCACCGGAGACTGGTCAAACAATCTCTTAGCTTCTGACATATCTCCATCCTGGGCATAACCTGAAATCATGGTATTCCAGGAAATTACATCCCTAACAGCCATTTGGTCAAAAAGCAGCCTAGCATCACCTACCATCTTTCTCCTCACATAGCCACCAATCATGCAATTCCAAGAATTCAATTCCCAGTTTGATTCGGAATCAAACAGTTGACGGGCCTCCTCAATCCTCCCGTTCTGAACATAAGCTGCAAGCATCCCATTCTGGGAGATGGAGTTCTTATGAGGCATCATGTCAAAAAACTCCCTTGCCTCATCAACGTACCCGTTTCGGACATAGCCGGACAACATTGCATTCCAAGAAACAACGTCCTTTTCAGGCATTAATTCAAATAACTGGCGGGCCTCACTGAGCCTCCTGTTCCTGATATATCCAGTAAGCATTAAATTCCAGGAAAACGAGTCCCTTTGGGGCATTTTGTCAAACAGGTCCCTTGCAAGGTCGAACTTTCCGTTGCAGAGGTAACCAGAAATGATGGCGTTGTAGGAGACGGAGTTCCGACGAGGCATGGCGTCGAAGACACGGAGAGCCAAGTGGCAGCGGCCATTGCGCATGTGGGTAGAGATGGCCTTGGTGCATTGCACAATGTGTGGGTCTTCGGTGTGAAGGGGTTTTGGGGAGGAGGGTGGAGACCTGGTAGTAGTTGTGGCTGGCCTTGGTGGTTGAAAGTTGAAGATGCAGATATTGTTATGCAACGGTCTGCGCATCCCTTGCTTGGTGAGTTGAGACATGCCAGGAATAAAAGTTGATTTGTTTAATTCGATTTTTGGATGTTGGGCCCCGGTCTACCACGAGACAAACATCACAATTCACAAGGAAAAATTGAATTGTGTCATTAAAGTTTTAGCGCTCGAATTTAGTGGGCCCATCACACATTTGAAAATTGAATCCGACAGACATAGAACCAAATCAAATTCAAGAAAATGAAAAAGAAAGAAAGGGTAACTTGATCTCACTCTCCCACATTTCTGTCTTCACTGATCACTCCCACAAAAGATTCAAACTCGGCACGGAAAAGGAAAAGTAAACTGAAACTTGAGGCGAGCGATGGGTTGCGTATCTTCCAACCTTCTCAACCACGAAGACCGTGATTTCTCCTCAGCACTTGTGGGCCACCACATCGTCTCCCTCACCTCCACCACCTATGGCCTCCTCACCCTCGACCCACCCCACCACCACTCCTCCCCTTCCCCTTCCCCTTCCCCCGCATCCACCACCACCACCACTCCCCCTCGCTTCACCCTGGGCTCCATCTTCCCCGCCCCACTCCGCTCCGAACCTCCAGAGGTCATCAACTCCTGGGAACTCATGGCCGGCCTCGACGCCGACAGCTTCCGCTTCTCTCCCCACACTAAAGACAACAAAGAGAACTCCAACCCCAACCGCTTCGCTCTCATGAACCGGTTCAAGAAACCGCCCACTTCGACCAAACCGTCGCTGGACCGGTTCGAGAGGATCTGCCCTCCCAACGGGGAGAACAGGGCGGTGATCTACACGACGACGCTGAGAGGCGTACGGAGAACGTTCGAGGCTTGTAACGCGGTGAGGGCGGCGTTCGAGGCCTTCGGGGTGCTGATCTGCGAGCGCGACGTGTCCATGGACAGCGGCTTCAAGGAGGAGCTGAGGGAGTTGCTGAAGGGGAAGGAGAGGGAGGCGGTGGTGCCCCCGAGGGTGTTCGTGAAGGGCTTCTACATCGGCGGGGCAGAGGAGATGGTGAAGGTGGTGGAGGAGGGGCTGTTGGGGGAACTGCTCCAAGGCTTGCCCCGGAAGAAGGTGGGGGCTGTCTGCGACGGCTGCGGGGACATGAGGTTCTTGCCCTGTTTTCGGTGCAATGGGAGCTGCAAGACGGTGGTGGAGGGCCAGAAACAGGGGAGGAGGACGGTTGTGATGAAGTGCAGTGATTGCAATGAGAATGGGTTAGTGGTATGCCCCATTTGTTGCTGAATTGGATTAGATAGAAATTAATAAGCTCTGTTGTTCATATGCTTTCTTTCTTGTTTCCATGCTTATTACTGTTCTCTCATCACTTGTAATAGTAGTACTAATGGTGATATGCCTCTGTTCACCGTTTTTAATGTGAAGCTAATGATATCAACTTGCTCCTCTCCATTTGCTTTTGAAAATTGAACTAGGAGAGTGAAACTTCTCTTTTCCAGCTCTAATGATAGATATCTTTATCTTGCTGTTATTCCCAGTGAATAGTGATGATAGTCTCCCACGCCTTCTTGCAAAGTCGCTTCTGGCAGTGTTAACATACAAAACGGCCATTTCTTCCATTTTTATGATTTGCAGCATCATTTTGTTCTATATTCTGGGAATTCAGTTTCTTCACAATTGCTTCACATTTGTGCTATGCTTTGAACCTTTCCATTCTTCTCTTAAAAGGCCGAGCAACAATATAAACCAACGTGTTCAAATGTCTCAAGAGCTACTTTTTTTCTTTTTTCCTTTCCTTTTCTGTGAAATCTTTGAATGGGCCAACAATAGTTCATTGTAGCTCTTGCAGATTGCACATGAGTCATGCATCACCGTGGCACATGAAATAGTAGTATTATGGTCTCTTTCCCTGGCAAGGGAAAAGTTCCCTATTTGAGGAAAACTTGGTATAGGATGAAATGAATTCTATGATTTATCATTCTTGGTTTGTTCCTAAACTCTATTGGATTCATTTTGTTTGAAGAAACGGTTCATGAATATGTTTTGGGTGGGGTGAAAGTCAAGTCACATACTAATGGGATTAAGAGCGATTCATTTGGATTGTAGCTTCATGTAGTAGTTACTATCACTAGATAAATCGTAAGCTTGCAGTTTGGATGTCTTTTTTTAGAACGAATCTAGCTTTCCTTGCATTCGTTAACAGCTTGCCTCAAGAATCCAGCGAAAGGGTGAGGCAGTAAGGCTTAAGCTGGTGACCAGTTCGATTTAAGTCTCCTATTTGCCTTCTTGATTCTTATGCAAATGGATGGAAGCAAACATTTCAATAAAGCAGTTTATATCAGCTTATCTTTTAAGTCCCACATTGGCCACTCTGTATAACATAAATGAGTATGTTAGCTATAAGAACTAAGAGAAATCACACGTTTATGCATACCTTTCTCGCCTTTTGGCTAAGATCAAATGTGGTATCTAATCTTTTCAGTTTAATAATATCTGATATGTGGACTAATGGCCCATATGATGTTAAAGGGGATGATCCCCTACAATTGCTTGCCATTGGGGATCAAGTGTGGCCCTTGTATTGCAATGCTGCATGGGCCTTTCACACCCTAACCAAATATAGTTTAAAGCTTGGATTTAATTGTTCTTTTCATGCTTATATTAATTATTACAAGGCCTATGAGGCTAAGCCCAAAATAAATGGTTTAGTTGTTCTTAATTTGATGTTTTAGCATGACGTTGTTAACCAAAACTGGTGCAATCACATATTAGGGCTCAAATCATTGTACCAAAAAACAGAGAGAAGGTTGAGAAGAAAGAGGAAAAGTACCCCCACATACTTGTCCAGTTTTCATGCTATCATATAAGTTGAGAAGAATGAAGAAAAGTACGCCGTCTCATTTCAATTACTCTTCCTAAGACCATGTCTTACTGAAGAATAGATCTAATTTGAATGCTTATGTTTGGAATCAACTAAAATGAAAGGCGCCAGGCACGCACTAGAACCAGATATAAATGCTTGAAACTGTATGATTTTCTTTGTTTATATGTCTATTACTACATAATTTATTGCCGAATTGTCATTGATAATGACGATGACATCAATAAAAGAAAAATCAGGCTTTCGTAGTCTTAAGTGGCAGTCGAGTTTGTCTCATCAAGTGCATGATTAAGCTGCACAAAGCCAAGTTATTTGGAATCCCTCCACCGTTGAAATATTCCTTTTTGTTAAGAATCTAACTTGTTCCAGTTTATTATATTGAGGGAAGTGTAACTGAATATCTCCTCCTTGGAACATTTTCCTTTGTCCCTCTGCATTGCCGCTCTAGCGACGGAAAGCGTCAAAGAATAAATCATATTCCAAGAAGCATCACCGGTTGTAGTTGCTCAAAATATCTATAGAGGCGTTCATTCATTACAGTTTGGTAATTAAGTTGTCAACACACACAATAGTTACGCACGTACGTAATACGTACTTGTAACTTACAAAGCCAACGTTGTGTTGAAGTTGGACATAATAATGCAGGGTCTAGGCCAGCATTATAGGTTGTTAGTGGTAACACTTGTGATATTAGCTAGCTTCTTACCATCTTTTTCTTCCTTTACAACAGCCACCAAGAAGAGGTTTCACTTTAATGTGAGATATCCATATGTTTCGTTCACACACATACTTATGAAATGAGGACTAGCAGCTTAAATCTAAAATAAATTAATGCTCTACTTTGGATGGTTTATAGGTTGAGTGGAACAAGGTAACCCGATTGTGTCAAGCTAAGCGGTTGTTAACGGGTGAATGGGGAATATCGAGGGCCAACCATCACTGTCCATGAAGGTGACAACGTTGTAGTTAAGGTCACCAACCGCATTGCTAACAGCACTAGTATTCACTGGTAAGTGGAAGTTAGGGTCACAAGCATATGTATACACTAAATTTGCAAATATTGAAGAATCTGAGTATGGTTATTTCACACACGGGCATGGAATAAGGCAACTAAGAACAGGATGGGCTGATGGCCCAGCATATATCACACAGTGCCCTATAAAGGGAGGGCACTCCTATACTTAACAAGTTCAAGGTGGTGAACCAAAGATGCACCCTTCTCTGGCTGGCACGCTCGTTATTCTTGGCAACGTGCTTCAGTATATGGTGCTTTCATTATCTACCCTCGCATCCCCTACCCTTTCTCTGCTCCTCCTGTCCATGCTCAACTCCCCATTATTTTTGGTAACTTCTTTCTCTCTATACTCTATACTTACAAGAGGAAATTCAAACTAACTTTTCCATGTTCTTTTATGAGAGCAGGTGAATGGTGGAATAATGATGTTGACGCCATGCAAAGTGAGATGATGAAGTATGGAAGTGGACCAAATAGTTCTGATGCTTACACCATAAATGGTTTGCCAGGGCCTCTCTATCCTTGTTCAAACAAAGGTATATATAGTTAGTTTGATTTGGCATTACAAACATTTCATAATCAAAACTCAAAAGAAATTAAACAAAATGAGGCTAGACATCTCAACATCGTAGTAATGCCTTTCGTTTAAGGGACTCTAGGCATAGCCAAATTATGAGGATGGCCTTGACAATTCTTTTTCCTATTTTCAACCATGTGCAGATACTTTCATATACACTGTTGAGAGTGGAAAAAACTAATTGCTTAGAATCATCAACGCGGCTCTCAGTGATGAGCTCTACTTTGCAGTTGCCAACCACACCTTCACAGTTGTTGAGATTGATGCCACTTATACAAAACCATTTACAACCACAGCAACCATGGTTGCTCCTGGCCAGACCACCAATGTTCTGCTCACTGCAGATCAGATTCCTGATTCTTCAGGCATGTTTGTTATGGCAGCTAGGCCTTATCGCACCTCTGTTTTCCCCTTTGATAACTCCACCACCATTGGATTTTTGAGGTACAACAACAACACAAGGAATGAGAAAACCAAGCCCCTTCTTTCTAATCTTGCAATTCATAACCTTCCTGAGATGGAGGATGTTAAATTTGCAACAGAATTCTCCTTAAAACTCAGAAGTCTCGCATCTTCTCAGTTTCCATGTAAGGTACCTAAAAAAATTGACAAACAAGTTATAATAACTATAAGCCTTAACCTTCAGGATTGTCCAGAAAACTCAACCTGCAAGGGATATAATGGCAAGAGATTCTATGCTTCAATGAATAACCAGTCCTTTGTGAGGCCTTCCATGTCACTATTAGACTCTTACTATAAGAAACTCAATAGCCATGAACATTCCCTTGATTTCCCAGAGAAGCCTCCAAAAACTTTTAACTACACTGGCGTCGACCCGTTAACAGAAAACATGAACACAGAATTTGGAACAAAGATTTTAGAATTGGCTTACGGCACAGACTTGGAGATACACTGGTTTCCTCAATGTGGAGAACCATCCAATACATGTTCATGGACACAACTTCTTCATTGTTGGCCAGGGAATTGGCAACTACAATGTTGACAAGGACACAGCAAGTTACAACCTTGTTGATCCCCCAGAGAGGAATACGGTTGGGGTTCCAAAGGGTGGATGGGCCGCTATTCGGTTCAAGGCAGACAATCCAGGAGTGTGGTTTATACACTGCCATCTTGAGGAGCACACAACTTGGGGTCTTGCCATGACTTTCATTGTCAAAGATGGCCCTTCACCATCTCAGTGCTTGCTTCCTTTCCCAGAAGATTTCCCTCCCTGTTGAATCTCCTGTTGTTTTTCAATGCCCTCTCTGGTACAATTAGCTGCTGGAGTGACAGAGTATAGTATAAATGTATGACATAGGAGTTACATGATGGTTTCAATGGACAACGTCCCAAGCTATGTGTTGTTCCTTATTTTGACTGTAAGAAACCAAAAGCCAGATATATGGCGAAAAATCATAACAACTTGTTTTTTTTTTTGGAGTATCAACTGCAGAATAGAGAAAGGAAATTAATCCCAACACATCCAATATAGAATCCAATCGATCCAATATTCTACTACTGTACTAAATTTTCTGTACGCTATCTGCATGGTTTAGGAGCAACTTGGAGGATGTTGTGGAAGGAAGGACTCGGAGTTACTCTGTCATTTCTTGATGAATGATTTAGTTGGGTTCATAATTAGGCTCACTAAAGAATTGATTATGTTAATCTTTCCAAAATTATGTCAATCTCATGATTTCCCGAAAGATTCATGCTAAGACATATGTAGTTGACAATGAAAAGGTCAGCGGATTTTTGTTATAAATAAAAAAGGCACACAAGTAGTGCAATTGGAAATGATTAAACGATGCTAAAAAAAGCATCATTATTGCTAGTATGAAAATCAAGGGTGGTTATACTAGTGTTGAAAAAAAAAAAAGAAAGAGAAAAAGTTACATGCTTTTCATTTACTAAGTTAATACTTGTCTTCAAATACAATCTTCGTAGTTGTAAAACAAAAATCAATTTTGGTAGTTGCCTATGGTGGAGCACATATTAATAGTGCTGAATAGAGTGGTTTATGGAATACAGTGAAATGCTTATAGGAGAGCTGGAATTGATCCTTTATTCACTCATCTCCCGTCTAAAGTGTTCTCAAGATCTCGCCATATTGAGAGGTCAAATTGTGCCAACAACCAATAATGTTGTATGGTCCTAGGAAAATCATTTAGAGGTACCATTTTTCAAATAGCTTTAGTGTTGATTCAATTTGGAAATATTTATGATGACAAACATTGTGTGAGCAAATTTAACATGTGTGTTAAGTGTTTCAGCAAAAGGAAGTTTTAAGCGTAAGCCCACAAATTATATTCAACCTAAGTCTAATCCAATAAGTACATATTGGATGAAAAGAATTTAGCAGACAAGCACACGGTTTAACAATCAGCAAAGCCCAAGAGAAAGTTAAAAAGTTGAGCAAAGAAGCAAGATCCGAAATTCTCAAAGGCCCAAAATCGTGAGGCCCAAAGCTTCAATTTGGAAAGGAGAGAAAGCAAGGCCAAACCAAAAAGAAAGCATAAGTCTGTCAGCAAAATTCATGCTGCAACGTTTAAAAAAAGGATACATGAAAATGACATTACACAACTCATGAAGGACAACCTTTTTGCATAACAGAAAGAAAAATGGTACAAAGGACATAGAATGGACTAATGAGAGATGGACAACACACGCAAACGTGCAACGTCTAGAAATCCAAATGCTGACAACGGTCTGAAAATTTCAGACCTTAAAAGAGTATGGGATGACCATTCAAAAATTAGAAAAAAGAAACCAAAAAGCCTACACATGAAAAGCAAACTACCTATCATCCTATTCTTCTTTTTCTCCTCTCAATTCTAAGAACTTATCTAAGCTGATTTCACACACACACACACACACACACACACACACACACACACACACATATATTCGTGTTTTGCATTTCTGTATTGTGAGAAAATTTTTCATTTTATTCTTTGAGAGTTTGAGAGATAAAAGACTAGAGTGGAGAGTGTTTCTTTGAGAAAAATCATATTCATTTTCTTTGTAGTTTAAGTGTTTCCTTTTGCTTAGTAAGTTCTGCCTAGCATCATTTGAAAGAGTTATTTGAAAGATTAGTGAAAGAAGACTTTAGGGTGATTGAAAAACGGGATGTAGATTCCTAACATTTGAGAATCGAACCAGTACAAATCCTGTGTGTTAAATCTTCTTCTTCCCTTTTACTTATTCTTATTTTTGAATCTTAGAAAGAAGTTCTGTTTTGTCAGAAAAATGTTATTTCATATTTCTAGAAAACTTGTCTCTTTGAACTTAAAAAGATTATCTCTTAAAGTTATAGGACATTACTTTTCTGATAAGAATAAAATTAATTTCTAAAAAAGAAATGGTTGCTTAGATTTAACCCACTTCTCTAAGTCATAAAAAACCATATTTAGTATATTTGAAGATTAGGGGAAAAAAAAGGTAAATAAGATGGGAAACAATAAATCACTGCCAGAAGTTTTCTGGTACATTAAACTCTCTGTTGTTGACTATAGATTTGTTACTCTAATACCAATTTCTCCCTTATAGCCAATGTAAAAAAGGTAGCAAATATAGCTAGAATTGTCGCTAACTAAAACCACTTCAACGGGTTGACTTCCAAAGCCAACAAAAGCTACTCATCAATCGACTTTTTGCATTGAAGAAGACAGCATTTGTGGTACAAAGATAAGAAACAGTGGTCAGTGGCATGAGTTGTCTGAGAGGGACATTCACTCACGTTCCCTTCTGATTTTTTGGTTTCAGATTTTCAGCTAAACATTCCAAATATTCCTCACGCCATGGGGGTACCTACCTTTCATCTTTTGAAACAAATTAGATTAGTGAGAGGGAAGATCTTTACACAACATCAATGCTTTTACCGTGCTTGATGTTGCATATCCCACTCGGTGGAGGAGGAGCAACCATTCTTTTTTTTTCGTCAAAACTAAAGGTATTCTCTTAGTAGGTAATCCTCTTGAAACATTTAAGATGTTATTGAGGGCATGACTCGATGATCAGCATCAGTTACTCTATATCCGATGGCCGATACGTGTACTTAACACTACTGGCTAAGAGGGAGGAACATCTGTCACTCCCTGACTGTCAGATTAGGCGCAATCATTCCTAGGAGAATTAAACAGCAAAGATAAAACAGTTATCAAAGTGTTCGAACTTACAAAAAAATACGCACGTTTATGTACTCCCTTGCTTTTGTGTTGAACAAGGAATAACAAGACCCAGCTGAAAAAAATAGAAAAAAGAAAAGAAACTTTAACAGAAAGAAAAAGTAAAGTATAGTAATTGCAACGCCTAATATGCAATTTTGGGTATTGAATAGAGCGTAAAGGGGTGTCACATGACACACCCATTAGCTTCATGATGATGAAATAGAAGTTTCATGATGAGAAAGAGAATCAGGCTTTTGGCATTGCTTCACTTAACTCTCCTGAGCAGCTTTAACTGCAAAGCGTGCTACTCCAGCAGCTCGGAGCTCAAAGCCCCAATATTATTAAAAAAAAAACAGTTTAACCCTGACATATATTGGTGAGGACAAAAATGCATATATACCTGTATACTCCTATGAAAATTTACAAATGTTGGCGGGGTAAGTGCCCCCATACCCATGTACATGAATCCGCCCCAGGGCATAACTAACTTAAATGATCTGTGATCACAAAATAATTTATCGGTTTAGCTTAGAGATCCTTAGAATATTCATAGTTATATGCAGCAAGAACATATCATGTTGTACAGATTCTAGCTTAAAAATGTTGCATCCGTAGAACTAGAAGGTGGAATTCAGTAGCATCCACCCACGTTCTGCAGAGAGATGCCCTTTTTCTTTTCAACAAATTTACTAGATTTAATTTAACATGTACAACAGCAAAGTTAACGACACACAAAGTCATTTAATTAACGTGTAACAAATTGATTACACAAAAAGGAAAAAGAAATGAAACAAAAGGGTCAAGGCAAAGCCCATCATCATGGATATTAGATAATGATCTAGTGGCAACAACTGGCCTTTCTTTTTGTCACTTTTCGATAGTGGAGCAACTGGGGTAGTGATTATAGAAGGGAAAAAGGCACCATTTCTATTCATAAAGAAA
>QANU01004276.1:74987-131532 GCA_003254905.1 Nissolia schottii
TGACCATTCAAAAATTAGAAAAAAGAAACCAAAAAGCCTACACATGAAAAGCAAACTACCTATCATCCTATTCTTCTTTTTCTCCTCTCAATTCTAAGAACTTATCTAAGCTGATTTCACACACACACACACACACACACACACACACACACACACACACATATATTCGTGTTTTGCATTTCTATATTGTGAGAAAATTTTTCATTTTATTCTTCGAGAGTTTGAGAGATAAAAGACTAGAGTGGAGAGTGTTTCTTTGAGAAAAGCCATATTCATTTTCTTTGTAGTTTAAGTGTTTCCTTTTGCTTAGTAAATTCTGGCTAGCATCATATGAGAGAGTTATTTGAAAGATTAGTGAAAGAAGACTTTGGGGTGATTAAAAAACGGGATGTAGATTCCTAACATTTGAGAATCGAACCAGTACAAATTCTGTGTGTTAAATCTTCTTCTTCCCTTTTACTTATTCTTATTTTTTAACCTTAGAAAGAAGTTCTGTTTTGTTAGAAAAATGTTATTTCATATTTCTAAAAAACTTGTCTCTCTAAACTTAAAAAGATTATCTCTTAAAGTTATAGGACATTAAAGTTATAGGACATTACTTTTTTGATAAGAATAAAATTAATTTCTAAAAAAGAAATGGTTGCTTAGATTTAACCCCCTTCTTTAAGTCATAAAAAACCATATTTAGTATATGTGAAGATTAGGGGGAAAAAAAGGTAAATAAGATGGGAAACAATAAATCACTGCTAGAAGTTTTCTGGTACATTAAACCCTCTGTTGTTGACTAAAAATTTGTTACTCTAATACCAATTTCTCCCTTATAGCCAATGTAAAAAAGGTAGCAAATATAGCTAGAATTGTCGCTAACTAAAACCACTTCAACGGGTTGACTTCCAAAGCCAACAAAAGCTACTCATCAATCGACTTTTTGCATTGAAGAAGACAGCATTTGTGGTACAAAGATAAGATACAGTGGTCAGTGGCATGAGTTGTCTGAGAGGGACATTCACTCACATTCCCTTCTGATTTTGTGGTTTCAGATTTTCAGCTAAACATTCCAAATATTCCTCACGCCATGGGGGTACCTACCTTTCATCTTTGGAAACAAATTAGACTCGTGAGAGGGAAGATCTTTACACAACATCAATGCTTTTATCGTGCTTGATGTTGCATATCCCACTCGGTGGAGGAGGAGCAACCATTCTTTTTTTTGTCAAAACTAAAGGTATTCTCTTAGTAGGTAATCCTCTTGAAACGTTTAAGATTTTATTGAGGGCATGACTCGATGATCAGCATCAGTTACTCTATATCCGATGGCCGATACTTGTACTTAACACTACTGGCTAAGAGGGAGGAACATCTGTCACTCCCTGACTGTCAGATTAGGCGCAATCATTCCTAGGAGAATTAAACAGCAAAGATAAAACAGTTATCAAAGTGTTCGAACTTACAAAAAAATACGCACGTTTATGTACTCCCTTGCTTGTGTTGAACAAGGAATAACGAGACCCAGCTGAAAAAAATAGAAAAAAGAAAAGAAACTTTGACAGAAAGAAAAAGTAAAGTATAGTAATTGCAACGCCTAATATGCAATTTTGGGCATTGAATATAGAGTAAAGGGGTGTCACATGACACAACCATTAGCTTCATGATGATGAAATAGAAGTTTCATAATGAGAAAGAGAATCAGGCTTTTGGCATTGCTTCACTTAACTCTCCTGAGCAGCTTTAACTGCAAAGCGTGCTACTCCAGCAGCTCGGAGCTCAAAAGCCCCAATATTATTAAAAAAAAAACAGTTTAACCCTGACATTAGTGGAGGTAGCATCAGAAATTCTTGTGTGCTTGCGAAACATAATTAAAATATGCTACAATCAATTACAAAATGATATTTTAAGTGTTAGAAGGAATTATCATTTGCTATAAAATGTCTTTAGCATGTGGTTTTGAGCATAACATTTAGACAGCGAGGACAAAAATTAATCAAACATAGAAAATCAAACAATATTTATGTTTGTTTCTTTCCATTATTGTTTTTATGACAGTGTGAGAGTAAATTTAATATATTGGGGAGGACAAAAATACATATATACCTGTATACTACTATGAATATTTACAAATGTTGGTGGGGTAAGTGCCCCCATACCCATGTACATGAATCCGCCCCAGGGCATAACTAACTTAAATGATCTGTGATCACAAAATAATTTATCGGTTTAGCTTAGAGATCCTTAGAATATTCATAGTTATATGCAGCAAGAACATATCATGTTGTACAGATTCTAGCTTAAAAATGTTGCATCCGTAGAACTAGAAGGTGGAATTCAGTAGCATCCACCCACGTTCTGCAGAGAGATGCCCTTTTTCTTTTCAACAAATTTACTAGATTTAATTTAACATGTACAACAGCAAAGTTAACGACACACAAAGTCATTTAATTAACGTGTAACAAATTGATTACACAAAAAGGAAAAAGAAATGAAACAAAAGGGTCAAGGCAAAGCCCATCATCATGGATATTAGATAATGATCTAGTGGCAACAACTGGCCTTTCTTTTTGTCACTTTTCGATAGTGGAGCAACTGGGGTAGTGATTATAGAAGGGAAAAAGGCACCATTTCTATTCATAAAGAAATGCCCCGAAGCCTAAAATGGGATTGAGCCTTGGATAACAGTCAAAAACACTTTCTCCATTTTAAAGTTACAGAGCTTGTATATACTATTTTTTTTACATGTTGTGGGGACACAGTTATGCATACCAGAAACTCAAAAGCACAAACTACTGAAGGCCACTTGAATATTGTACTCCTAACAAGTACTACTACTAAATTGGCACTTCATAATTAATACGAGAGTTCATTTGCATGATAAACTGAGCCATTCCAACTAAACCTTATTAGTATTATGGATATTAGAAATTCACAAAATTTCATGCTTCTACTAAATAGTCTAAATTAGAGAGAACACGGCTCCAAAAATTCTGTTTGTCTTATACGACTAAATTCTATGATATGATCAAATTAATTTAGAATTTTCAAGTTCTCAATGCAATTGCTTTACTTTGTCGATCAGGAATGTAAACTTTCCTTAATGCAGATGTTTTCAACTTCTTGTTGAAACTTGCCGCTTATCATCAACTAGATAAAGAGGCTCGTGGGTAAAACACTCTTTTGCTAGATGTAATATGATGTTTAAAATAAGTAAATTAAATAGTTGTAAATATAGTAAAAATAAATAATAAAATAGTATAATACGTACAAAATATAGTAGAATTTAAAAATCGCGATAATAAAATTAAGGACTAGATGAAATTCACAACTGGAATTTCCTTGTTACATTTTCGATGTGTAAAGATGCAAACCGGAATTTCCTTGATATGTTCGATGATGTTTGATAAAATACATAACGTGACCACGTGATATGCTCCCATAGCCACAATTTTGTTGCAAGCCATATCTGGGAGGGAGGAAAAAAAGATAACAAAGGGAAGTGAGGAAATTAAATAAAGGGATAATTTCTCAACTTAAATAGTGGAAAAGACTCTTTGTTTGGCTTCGGAGTGTGACTAGCTTCAAGTGCTGTTCATTTTATTTTCTTTCCATAATAACCATACCCTTTTAATTCAGTTGAATAAAAATAAAAACAAAAATCATTCCATTTTACATTTTATTTTGTCTAGATTACGTGTATTCTTCCTTTCAAGATTTAATATAATTATACATATAGAACTCAAACCCAAAACTTTCAGCTAAGTAAGAATAATCATTTATCAGCTAATCTAGGTGCTCACCTACCATTCCATCATTTTACTACAATAAAAAATAATATATTCAAGGAAAAAATTATTTATCATAGGGGTACATACTACACTACTGCTGCTGCTGCATAGCAGTGTAAGATGTATACAAAACTTGTATAACTTTGTCCGTCTGCAATAATTGGTGGCAAGGAAGTAGAGTTGTTACGGTGGAGGCATGGAAAACAGAAGAATACTATCCACTCATTGAAAATCCAAAGTTCCCCCCACCCCACCCCCTAGTCCCCTTCCCTTGATACTAACAAGAAAAAGAAAAGTGGGTAGAGATGCCACATAATTCCTTTCCATGATTAGGCGTAGGACTTCAAAGAAACAGTGAATCTTACAACAACAACCGCTGTTACAAATAATTAAGCCAGGGGACAGTTGTGTGTGTGTTTATTCTAAAACATTAAGTTCTCTAATGCCATGTACTATTAATATTACATTCATTGTTGCCATGCCTATGCTTTGTACATACAAATATGTCACAAGACCACCCAAGATGATGAATAAAGATTAAGCACACAGATAAAATAAGTGTCTTGAATGAATGATTTGATCACGAATGATAGTGCTAGTATTTGCTAATCCCTACCGACAAGTAACTTGTATTGATGCATAACTAAAGCTTAGATCTAAACCAGGGTAGCTAGCATACTGCCAAAACTTTGCTAAACCCCACACCCCACGCACCCTTTATTTTTCCCCTTTGCTTCTGAGCCAACTAAGGCTACCACCATGCCCCATGGCTCATGCCACAACACCAACACCAACACCCTCTTCTTTCTTGTTGAAGAAACAACGCCCAAACACCACGGCATCCACATCCACTCTCACTATGACCTTGTTGACACTGCCATCCTTCAAGCTGAAGACCCTTTTGCTATTCTTCATACTCCCTTGCTACCTCTCTCTCCCTGACCCTGATGCAACCCTTCAGCCAATCATCCCAAACCAGTCATCTTCATCACCGGCAGCAGTGATCCCTGCATTCCCGGAACAAGCAAACGTTGAGGGCTGCCTTCTCAACCTCTCCGACGACCACTACCAAGGCATCAAGACCGCCTGCGGAGGCGGTGCCACCGACAAGGACCTCCACCGCAGCCGGTGCTGCCCTGTGCTTGCCGCGTGGCTCTACTCCGCTTACTCTGCCACCGCACTCGGCGGTGGAGCAGAGCATCAGAGACACAGCACCGCGTCCTACGATATGCCGTTGCTTCCAGATGATTCGGAAACATGTGTGAGTGATTTGGGAAAGGCTTTGAGAGTGAGAGGGATCGAGCTGATGCAGCCTAATGGGACCTGTGATGTGGTTTATTGCTACTGTGGGATCAGGCTTCACCCCTTGACATGCCCTGATTCGTTTTCGGTTGCCCCAGGTGGGGATCTTGTCGGGGATGAGAAAGTGAAGAGGTTGGAGAAGGATTGTTTGAGCAGCAGCACCGATGTCAATGGATTCCCTGGTCTTGGTGGTTGCTCTAAGTGCTTGCATACCCTCTACTTGGTAACAACAAAAAAGTTCTCTCTTTTTTTCACTTTTTGTATCTTGGTTTTGCTCCTTTTCTTTTGTCTTATTGCTCTTTCATTTGGGAAGTTTTGGTGAATCTTGTCTGAAATTGAACTAGATAAAGGTATCATCTTTATGAAATCTTCAATCTTCAATCTTCATGCTTGCTAACTGGGGAAGTCCCTTTAACTGTTTTGTCACTTGGGCATTACTTTACTCAAAATGAGTCCAATGTCATACTCATCAAGTTCTGGGAAATGTCTTAACCAATAAGATTAAACACATGCAGTGTCACTATCTTGGTTCTTTGAGATAAATACAAGTTTTTGTATTCTTGGTTATTTAAGCAAATGGGTTATTGGTTGTCTTGTTTTTTATCAGCTTGGTCACAAAATAATTTCTTGCGTAGTTTCGGTTAAAGAAGGCAGCTGACTTAAATTAAATAGTAGTTATTTCTACGGGAAGACTCTCTATTTCTTAAATGCAAAAGGCATCATAAACAGGTTTAACATTTTAGTGTTCTTGTTTCTTCTTACCCTAAATGATGGTTAGCTGAGATACTTGATCCCTCTCTTTTTTTCCCCTCTTCACATGCAATTGCTACCTTGAATATTGATTGCATAGGAGTAAAACTGAGATCTGAATCTGATTATCCCTCTGATTTATTCAACTATTGCCTGACATATAAGTCAGATTTTCACATTTCCTACTTAAGACACACATACACACTCTAGCATTACACGACATCCGTGCCCACTTTTGGATTTATCGTTCCTGTTTCTGATTTGGTGTTTGCAAGTTGCAGAAATGCTGTCCCTTGTGCAGTTGTGTCTATTTTTCCATGCATAGAATCTACGGCATTGCTGCAAAATCTTCAAATTATTTTTTAAAAATTGCTTAGTTTCATTCGCGGTGTTCCAAATGTTGTTTGTTGGATTTGCTTCTGTTCTGGTTTGTTGCTTCACAGCAAAATAAAATAATCATAGCATAATGTGACAGACACTACTGAAACTTTAGGCCTCCATTTATTCCCTATGATGTTACACCAACGAAAGGTGTAATTTAACAAGCTTTGAAATTGAAATATTTGCTTTCTACGCAGCTGAAAAAGAATAATAAGGCTTCAAATTCAAGCAAAACAGAGAACAGGACCACCAAGATCCACAACAAAGATTGTGAGCTCATGGGATTGACATGGCTCCTGGCCAAGAACCGATCGGCATACATTCACACAGTTTCAGGGGTTCTTAGGGCATTGATGTTGAGCACTGATGGATCAGACCCTCAGTCATGCACTCTAAACAGTGATGGGAAGCCTCTTGCCGTTGATTCTTCTGAAATGTCTGATCATTCTTCATCTACCAACCTCCCGGGCCAAGCACCAACCTTGTTTACTTTATTCATTCTTTCTTTGTTACTTGCTATGCATTTCACTGTATTCTTATTCACCTAACTCAAGTCTCAACACAAACAAAAAGGAAAAAAGAATGGCATTTTTGTAAATTTGAATGTCTGTTTTGGTGCTTAGGAATGTAGTAACCTTTTTTTTTGGTTATTAATTGGGTTGAGATGTTTGATACAAAATTGATGAAGGGGGTGGGCCTCCATTGCCATGTGCTTATGGAGGGGACAAAATTGGATGAACTGTCACTTGTTGCCATGGCATTATCTGTTAGACAGTTGTGTGGTGTGCTTCACGGGCGGTTTCTCATTCATGGAACGTTAACTTGTTCAACGGTATATCTTCTATTGTCAAACTCAATGGGTGAGATTGGAGCAGTTGTTGCTGTCTGTCTGAATTATACCAAGGATAAGGACGTATCACAAGTTCAACCATGCATGCAAAAGGGTAAAATATCTGATGACTGCGTTAATCAATTTTTTTTTTAAAAAAATAATAAAACAATTAAATTGAAAGATGCCTGAACTTGGATTAATAAGATATGGAGGAAAAATGAAAAGCAGAATCAATGGTCTGTAGGCACCAGGTAAGGAAGGCCTTATTGACCATCAATACTGCCAGTCTCATCTAGGGATGTGAAATTTGAGACCAAGCATCAAGTTGTGAGCGGATCGATTAAAAGAAGGGAAAAACTTAGCTAGATTAAACATCAGACCTAATTTGCATCCACTCATATATACACCTTCTAATTATAAGTAATTAATTATATTGTACAGTTTTTTAATTTAGAAAATCACGCACTCCCATGCAACCTTTCACTCAATTCCACACAAAACGGAACCTTGAATTTGAGCTCGACACACTACGCCACTATAACCACCACATTACAATCTCAATTCCACACATTGTTTAATAATGCAAAAATTTTATACATAGTAGTGCACAAACTTTATATACATCAGTACGCAAACATTACAAACTTATAGCTATGAGTGTTTTACAATATTAGATGCACAAATTTTACAATCGTAGGCACACAGACTTTACTTAATAAAATGTACTAACATTATAAGTAATAATGCACAAACTTTATTCGCACGAGTGCACAAACATTACAAATTTATAGTTCACATTGTGTTACATTCTCAACTATATTTAATTAAATGCACAAACATTATAAGTGTCAAAGCACAAACTTTATTTGGATTAGTGCACAAACATTACAAACTTATATTTCAGAGTGATTTACAATTTGAATTTTATTTAAAAATATGCACAAACATTATAAGTACTAATGCACAAATTTTATACGTATGAATGCATAAGCATTACAAACTTATAGTTATGAATGTTTTAACAATCTAAACTTTAGCTAATAAGATGCACAAACATTATAGCTATTAATGCACTAACTTTACACGTATGAGTGCACAACCATTGCAAATTTATAGTTCAGAGTGTATTACAATCTGAACTTTATTTACTAAGTTGCACAAACATTATAACTATCAATGCACAAATTTTATACATTTTTATGCACAAACTTTACAAAGTAAGTAACTTATATTTTAGAATTTTTCAGAATATAATATGCACAAACTTTACATGCGTACATGCACAAACATTATTGTAAATCTCACAAGTCATAGGGTATCCTGTTATGGAGTAAGAAGAGGTTTCAAATGTTGGCGTGCATTTTGATACGTTGCATGCAGTTAAAGAATTCTATAACAACTATGCCAAGAAGATTGGATTTACATGGAGGATAAGGAGTACCAAATTCACGGAAGACAAACAGATTAAGTATCAAATATTGACATGTATGAGGGAAGGGTGTTGAACATCTAAAATTTTGATATGTTTTTTGGTGTACTTGTAGCAAGACTGCTTAACCAATTATCTAATTAAGTCACGTGAAAATTTATTTTTAAATAAGATAATATATATATATATATATATATATATCTCAAAAAAAGTATTTACATATCATGATTTTATTGAAAAATTAATTGGAATAGATACATAGAATTTGCTAGAAGTTTTTTCTCCTTAAAAAATGAGTAATGACCAAGTATGAGGAAATATTAATTTTTTTTCTTCTTCTCCCTTATTGATGAAGGATAATCACACATGTCATTGGGCTAAGACGAAAGAATTTAGGTGATGATATATCATCTCCTGAAAATCTTATTAAACATACTCTTAATTATTAAATGAAGTAATTAATAGATGTAATTAATGATTTGGAATCCTAAAAAGTAAATCAAATCTCTTTAGTAAAGAAATTTAGAAGAATTTGGTAGACGATAAATCGTTTTTTAAAAAAATTACTAATTTAGTTTGGAAAGTTAGCACCTTCGGTTAAAGCTAATTTTGTCATTCGATTTCAGATTTTTTATTTTATTTTATGCATCACTTAAACATGTTATGACCTTATAAAATTTAGGTGAAACCCTTTTTTATCCTTGATCCCGTTTGTTAAAATAGGTCAATTAAATTTTTATTATTATTTAGATAAATGTTACTATTTAAATACAGTTCAATTTTAAAAAGAATTAAACTTACTCATTTTAATAAATAAATAATTAAATTGAACAAATAAAAATAAAAAATCAAAATGATTAATTGAATCCAATTAAAGAATCAAACTAGGATTTTACCTTAAAATTTATGTAACACACAAGATCAATTTTGTTTTGAACATTATTAACATTCACCAAGATAATTTGAGTGAATGATAGATTTTGAACTATGGGTGAAACATTTGCATTTAGTCTCACTTTAAAAATGTGATTAAATGCATTATAAAAATGTGACAAAATGTTTTCTTCATTTTATTCTCATATCACATTTTTTATTTCCTTTTTCCTTTAAACCTTAAACCCTAACTATCTCTATCCTGACACACCAGCTTAACACCCACCACTTTAACACGACCACAACCACCTTAATCACCACCACCTATACACAACCACCACCACCACAACCATCTTAACCACACCATCACCACCATATTAAACCAACCCAGGAAAGGAAAGCATAAACCAACCCCAAAAAACCCCAAAACAAGACACCCAGAAACAACTCACAACAGCACAACAAGGGAACAAAACACTAATAAATTTAATGTCTAAAAAGAATCACAACAAATTAAAGAAGACATTAAAAGCACAATGTCTTTTATATTAGTTGGAGTTGTCAAAGAGAGTAAAGCATCAATCCTAAGGTGGAAGATCTCAGTTCTTATTAATTAATAATATATGCAACGAAAATGCAAGTGAATAGATGACAGTCCCAATACTTCGTAACAAATCAAGAGCTGGTGAGGAAATTGAAATCATTATTGAAGAGCTAGACTTCTACCAAGAATAGAAGTCGCAAGAATTTTCGGAAAGCATTTGGCATATTGTAGCTGACTTTGAGTGTAAAAAATTGTGGACCAAATCAACACATTCCAGGCCTTACAATTGTCTGAGACGGAGAAGGATTGATGCTCTTGGAGGATAAAATCGAAGAAAGAGGAGATGGGTAGATTCAGTGATGGACGTTGTTGTAAACCCAGGCATGTAGGGCGGCGACGGATGAATGATCCACTGAGTGGGAGATAATTCAGCAAAGATCAGGTTAGTCGAACCCATCTCTGCTAAGTTAGGGACCAAATTGGTCTTTGTATCTTAACCTTCAAATTTTGAATCAACAATTTAGATTATACTTACATTTTCATCCTCAAACATTTAACATTTAAAATTTAAGAATTGTACTTTGACTCTCTATTTAATTATGTAATTTGTTAATTATATCTTTGTCACTCCCTTACTACCACCAGTGCTGAGATCGGCATCACCGTTGGTGACAGCACTACAGCCATCATCAGTGACTTCCTTCTTTCCTTTCCAAACCCCACCAACTTCCATCTTTTCCATTTTAGAGCAACAAAACCAAAAGCATTCGACATCAACCCAGAACGGCAAAATCTATGTATGTGCCCCTTCTTCATCATCAACATCAGTCTTTCACTTACAAAACTTAAGTAACAAATTTGAAACATACACCGTAGAAAAATCATAACTTTACCCAAATCTTAGAGTCAAGCAAACAGAAGAAAAAAAAATTAAAAGATGGAATTTTTCAAATAACATATGTGAACAAAACTCAGATCTGTTAACAAGACAGAGACGGAGATGAAGCAAGGAGACGAAGCGGCAGATCAAGGCATGATGGAGACAAAGCGGAGCAATAGAGATAGTGACACGATGGAGACGAAGCAACGACAATGCCTTCTCCGCATCTTCATCGCCGCCTCTAGCAACACCATAAGTACATTCAGCACCACGCCGTTAACGTTGGCAGGGTCCTCTCCGACGGCGGCGACGCGTTTCTCAGATCCAGTGCTTTCAGAGATTATGGCCGACGTCATTACAATGTGGCTGGAGAAACAAGAGAAAAGGAAGAGGTGGAGAGGAGTGGGAAGAAGAAAGATGTGTAAGGACAAATATAACCTTAATGACCATGGTATACCTAAACTTTTTGACAAGATGCATCATTCACCTAAACTATCAAGGTGTAATTTAGACATTTCCTTTTGTTTTCTGTTTATTTTTCAGTCAAGAACAATTGGATAATTTGAGTTATAGTCGGAGATGATTCTTTATGCTATGAAGCTCTAATGTCAGCCCATCTCATAGGCATGGCTTGAAAACTAACAATAAGAGGTGGTCAAGTTAAAAGCCCAGTTCACTTAATGTTAAAAAATTGGCCCAAATGACAAAAAGCACCTTAATGTTAAATATGTTATTTTAAATAAAATTTAGATATGTTTGATATCAATCATCTTACTCGATGCATATTTTCAGGATATTTACAAAAGTGTGTACAGATCATTCTCCAAAAACTAAAATCAAATTTGCATCGCGTCTTGTTTTACGATGTCATGCCCCAATTTAAGACATGACCGCACGTAAGGCTATTGCGCTACGAAAGCACTGAGGTGGCATACTAACATATAACAAATGAAATTAATAACTGAAAATTGTTTACATAGTATCTGAACTGAAATATAAATGAATTACAAGTAATAATATCTGAAATAAAGTTCATGGTAAATTGCAATGGACCCTGAAGCATAACTACTAAAATACTCTCCCCATTACGAAGCGGAGCTTACCACTGACATTGGATCCTCAATGCTACTGGACGCGGGGGACGTCCTCACCATCCTCAGTTGAATCTAAAATGTTTTAATAGAAGGGTGAGTTGTCAACTCAGTGGTGGGCACCTCGGTGCCACACACATAGCAAGTACTGCAGACAATGTCACGACATAAGCATACATACATACATACATACATATATATCTATATATAACTAAATAACTACGTGCAATAATAAACATATTACATAACTACGTACACTGAATGGTTTAATGAACTGCACATATACTGAACAAACTGCGTATACTGAAATAAACTGATTAAATTGGATAATTGCTGAATAAACTAAATTGATAACTGAAAATTTTACGTATGCCCACGTCCCCGGCGGAGTAGCATGATTCAAGGGAGCCGCACCTCAACCTTAATTACTTCACCGGAATAATTCTGGGTGGTTCCAGTACGCACGCAACTCGAATACCTTTGAGGGTACGCATACCCTAATCTGAGGAACTTGGCGCTCGATGGTCTGATAATTAAGGCACGTGTGCCGTAACTGTGGAGCCTGGCGCTCATAAAATTGGTAGGGCACACATGTCGTAACTGGTGGGTCTGGTTTACGAGGTTGTAGGAGCTCGTACTATTCTAGGTCATTTACTCTAGTGTATACTATTTGTGAAATCTTTTAAGGAACTATCTTTGGTTGCCCAAGTTGTTTAAGACCTAAGGCTACTGATTATGACAAGTGTATCCTATTTAACTAGTCTTTATTTATTAGTCCGACTTGAGTACTAAGATCCCACACTTATGATAGGATTCCCAGGTAAGAGAGGTGCGTCACAACAGACAACATAAGTACCAAGTCTTACCTTAGCCAGAACCTGCCCTTCGTTAGGGTCTCAGCCTTAATCAGAGTCTTTATTATTCAAGTCTTATGTATAATCTTAACCTAGCATCTCTAAGGATATCAAACCTATGGGTTATGGTCTCTGTCCTATCATAACATAGCATAATATAGCATGACATATATAACATGGCATATGGCATAACATATCATGGCATAATATGACATACATGGCAATTACTGTGCATACATGTGTCTGGCTAGCATGTTATAACTAAAATAGATTATCTAATAACTTCCTAACATGTCATGGCACAACTAACTCGAGTGGTGGACCACCTAAGTGGGACCACCGGCACACCGGGACCGCCACTCACCTCAAAATGGAGGAACACTGACACTGGGGGCTCCTAGCGGTGTGACGTTGGCACTTGGAAAGCCAACCAAACCACCATTAGAAACCCATACAACAAAACTTTAAACTGGTAGGCCCCTGCAATAGCGACTATAGCGTCGCTGTGGCATTTCGGCATTGCCAGGCGTCCCGAGGACCACTGTAGGCCACCACTAACAGGGCGGCACCGAAGCCTACTACCTAAACCATCCTAAAAGAAGGAATGACTACCTACCAATAGGGAAAGAATCGAACAAAACTCTTCTAATAGGGAAGAATGAGTCTGAATTCTGAGCGAGTTAGAATAGGGGGAGGAGAACTCTATATATATGCGAGAGAGTGGCCAAACGGATGATCTGGGCTTTATAAAACGTGCCCAAAGCAAAAAACTGCAGAGCTAACACTGCGCGTATCTCGCGCAAGTTACTGATGCGTCTCGAATGAGACACCTTCCCAGAACGCCTCATGCGAGTTGCTTAGGCATCTCGCGCGAGACGCTTCCTAGGGCTGTTGAGGGTCGCTACATACGAGTTTTGCAACAAACATTTATTAAGAAATTAAAAGAAAAATAATATATATGTGTGTGTGTGTGTGTGTGTGTGTGTGTGTGTGTAGGTGAGAAGTCAAACCATCTTCCACTCACAATAAATACATGGGTTTTAATATCCTTTGCGTCTAAGACAAATTTTTAAGATTCAATTTAAGTTTTTAAAAGTGTTCTTTTGATTTTGGTGACGGAAACATGTGGTTTCAGTGATATCATGCCTTTTTAGTCCATTCCAATAATAGAACTATGTTAACGGTTGACATAACTAAATGAGTATTGCATCAATAATATCGTGTGAACAAAATAATTTAACACAAATTTAATTGATGTTAATAACTTAAAGAATGAATTTGAACGTTAACTTGCATAAAGACAAATTAAAAAAAAAAGTTATAAAACTTATTTTAGATGAGATATTAATTTTGATTTATATACATATATCATTTATTATTGTAAGATGAAATTTGAATGAAAGTTGAAAACGAGGGTGTGATGTGCTGCTGCAACATCCACCATTGCAATCTGTGCCTTCCTTCTATGCCCCACTGATCCAACCTCTTTGTGGGCTCCACAAAACAGAAATCGGACCCAGGGGAGTGCTTATCTTTGTGGTGATGGATCAGAAGGCAGTAAACGGCTCTGATAACGGCACGTGTCAGAAGGATACAAAAGGATGGGCGTGGGACTCGGCCTCACACGCGTCAGGCATTTGCTGCACCTGATTTTGTGATGGCGCTGATGCATGAACCGCGGTTTTATCGCACACAAGATTACAAAAGAAATTAAATAAAGTGGCCCTGATATTTTCACCCCCTTGCAATTCAGTTCGAGTCTTGCATATAAAGGCTGTCCCTGACCCACTTGATACCTACCCACCATAAACTCATCCCTTCTTCTTCGTCTTTGGTGTTGTGCATTGCGATCCTTGTCATCATGATGGCTACATCGGTTGATCCTCTGGTGGTGGGACGCGTGATTGGGGACGTCATCGACATGTTCATTCCCTCCGTCGGAATGTCCGTTTACTATGGTTCCAAGCATGTGACCAACGGCTGCGACGTCAAGCCTTCCATGGCCACTAACCCACCCAAGGTCACTCTCACCGGCAGCATCGACAACCTCTACACCCTGGTACCTCTCCCTCTTGTTAATTTGCTTGCATGTTGCTGTCATTTCCGAATTTCAAATGGGTGCATGCAGGTTATGACCGACCCCGACGCACCAAGCCCAAGTGAACCAAGCATGCGCGAGTGGATTCATTGGTTCATCAATCGCCTCCTTCACTCCTTTTCTTTCTTTTCTTTTCTATTCTGTTCTAGGAGATAAAAGAAACCTCATTTTCGTCATTTGTTTGATTTTCAGGATTGTGGTTGACATCCCCGGAGGAACCAACCCCAACCGTGGTATGCATCTACTACTAATCTTTTGATCTGCTTCACCACGTTTTTCTTTTATATTATATATATATACACACACACACACACACACACACTCACACTAACAAATTATGTTTTCACTCTTTCCATGCATCACTAGCTTCTGCTTTGTTTTTCTTCTTTCAATTTCTTGCTATAGATGAACTTGGATTCCACCTACTCGCTATTGTGGCGACGTTTCTTCGCTAAGACTTGCTTACTGAAAAAGAAAAAAAAGGGGCATGCATGTCTCGTATGTCCCTGTCAGTTTTAGACTTGTTCGAAAATACCACAGAATTTCAGGGTTACATCATTGCACACACTGGTCTATACCTCTTTCAATCCATCAAATGATCCTCTCACACATGTAGCACACCTCAATCTGGATCCATTGTCCTCCATCCTCCACGTGTCCTGCATGTGGCTGCTATAGACACGTGTCGCCACATCATATTATTCCTTAAATAATTAAACCCTTAGTAAATATATTTTTCAATGTAAGAAAATATATAGTTTTTAATCATTCAATGTCTTTTTTTTTAATTAATTAAATATACTATTAAACAATTAAAATTTCCTTTTTATCATTTTAGAATGCATGCACCAATTTTAGATGACAGGTGTTGAATAGAGGATCCCTTGTCTGAGATCATCACACGTAAGTAGATGCTTGCATGTCACCAAAGTTTAGTCTATGACGGCTACAATATATATAAACTTAGTCTCTTTCCACTGCAGATTTCTGCTGCAGGCCTTGCAATATTTGTTTCCAAATTAACAAAGTGTAAAAGGAAAAAAGGAAAAATAAAGTGAAATAATTAATCACATATGTATATAAATACATAATTGGTGCAGGAAAGGAAATTCTCCCGTACATGGGACCAAGGCCACCGGTGGGGATTCACCGTTACATACTGATACTGTTTAAGCAGAAGGGAGCGTTGGGATTGGTGGAGCAACCGCCGGCGCGTGCCAGTTTCAACACGCGCTACTTCGCGAGACAACTGGACTTGGGCCTTCCAGTCGCCACTGTTTATTTCAACGCTCAGAAAGAGCCTGCATCAAGGAGGCGCTGAATATCCCTCCTTCCAACAAGGGGACCATATCCATATGCGTCAATATCGATCAATACATAAATTATGAGTTTCAATAATGGGGGAGGGGAGGGGTGTGTATAGCTTAATATATAGCTACTATAGCCAGGCCCAGGCTCAGCCTCAACTCTTCTCCGGTGTTAAGAACTATATATGTATCTGTGTTCTTTGCAGCCTGAGAAGATGCATGCGACTGTCTTGCTTGTTAACTTTTTTTCTATATTATGCTTCTCCTTTTCCTTATCCACAAATATATATATATATATATATAGATAAATATCATCTATGTATCATTTTTGCTGTGTGCTGCTGGTGTACATTATAGCTACTTGTTCATATGCTCAGCCAACTTCATATAAGACATTGCAATTGTTCTTTTTTGGTCATGTCCAGTGGCATTCAATTCAAATTAACTAAAGTGTGAAAAGAGCTATAATGACATGGCTCTAGTTGATCCAAGATTAATCAGAATAACGAACTTGATGTTGATGTGATCACAGCAGAAATTGGAGAGGTTGCAGCTTTAGAGAAAGGACTCCAAATTAAACAAGCTAGCTAGAGATAAAACACAAACTTATTAGTTTAATTGCCAGCATAATTAAGACGTGCACAACAGTCAACTCGATCGGCTGACCTCGGTTGAAGCTAGCTAGCGAGATAGATCTTGACCATTATACAAGATCATGAGATCAGTTAATTTATTCATGAAACTTTTTCTATTGATTGAGTGGTATATATAAGGGTAAGCAATTTTTCATTTAATGTGAGAAGATCCTCTCTAAAATCAGTCATGAGTCATCCCTTGTGGATTGGACTTTGGAGTAAGGGATATTGTACCGTAATTGGGGAATTCCTATCTACAAACAAATCTCAAAGTTATGCAGGTAAAATCTATCCAAACAAAAGGACTTATAATATCAGGCAAGAGTTGATAAAGATCATAGCTATTAGCTACTATGTATAAGCTCTAGCTCCAATAATGCGTATATTTCTCATTTTCCAAGATGAATCAAAATGATTTCTTCATTTTTAATGTACATGTAGACAACATAATTTTCTTTTTTTTTTAAAAAAATGATTAAAAGATTATGTTTTCTCCACTAAAAAGAAAACATAAAATTTTACTTACCATACAAAATTAGTTGATTATCTAGCTCGTCGATCGGTAAACATTTTAATCCCTCTCACCTAAAAAAGAACCCATCAAAGGCAGAACAAGTGTAATCAATAAATCATGAAAGAGACTAGAAAAAGGAAATCAAGACTTAAAAATTGGGATATTGAGAATTCGGAATAGTTGAAATGAATAAGGGATGTGGGAACAACCTAAAGGGGGTTGTCGATTATCTTGATTGAACTTACCATAGAGAAACCCGTCGATCAGCTTGCCTGCCGATGAATAAACACCACAGGGGCTCAGAACTAGTTTTTTCAATAAGGTACTGACAAGATTTGAAATGAAAATTATTGTTAAAAATTGAGACGTGCCTGGTTTTAAATTTTTTCCCAAACTTAAAATGGTTGAAATTGGATTGAAAATCGTAAATTCGTGAATAACCTAAAAATTTTTGTCATACCACCAAATGGGCAATCGAAAGTTTTCGTCTTTTAAGGTACATTTGGATATTTCAAGAGAAAGGAATAATTAAATTGTGCAAATTTAATGCGCCTTGGGCTTGATTCGGTAGGTCAATTTGTCAAGTTTGATCTCTTAACTTTGATCCAACTTAAACTAAATAGACACATTTCGTTGCACTTTTAATCAAATGGAGGCAGTTAAAAGAAACTGCCACGCAGTTATTGGAACCGTCGCTAATCATCCCTGCTAATGCTTTTTATTTTTTATGTAGTGTAGATAACGAAAATGTTTAGAAGACCTAACTCATCTATTTATTTATTATTATTTACTTCTATAAATGACACTAATATTTTTCTTTTTATTTGATTCTATAAAATTGACAAGTGTCATTCATAAAAATAAATAAAAAGATAAATGACTTGACAAGATATCAAAACATTACTCTATTATATAATCACTTCTTGGGTGAATTGTCTTTGCCGATTTTGCAAAATGAAATGGGCCTGCCAAATACATATACTTATATGCCCATGATCCAAAAAGAAAAACCAAATGGCTAATTTTCCTTTTGGTAACGAACAAAATGCCTAATATAATATAGAACTAGGTATGAATAAAAGGAAAGAAATATATATAGAACTAGGTAACCAAAAAAAGAATATGATACATCCTTTATATATCCTTCGAACTTAAGGGGGGAGGAAATTAAAATTATATGCACCAACCATTCACGAAAATGGTAATTTAAGACTAATATGTACAATTAAACTCCGAAGTATCTAATTAATTAACAATATAACAAAAAAAAAAAAAAACAAAGTGAATAGTTATTTACACAACTTAAATCATAACAGCTGAGAGTTTTGTAGCTTCCTTGCTTCCCTTCCTTTTGCAAATGCGTTTGTCACAGCACAATTTATAGTCATTAGCGGCTTCTTCAATTTGAAGTTTAATTAGGTTTGCTCTTTTGTTGAATAATCCTCCTTGCTAATTTGGGAAAAATATTATGAGGCAAAATTAAATACTGTCCCCGACTTGAGAATAGGATACCCCACCCATATAAACTAGAAAATTGATACACAAAACAGAAATAATATATTCACTCCTCACAGAGATTTTCTTTTTTTTGGCGAGCCTGTCAGAGAATGTTCATTGACCTTTTAAATTTAAAGTGGGATTTAAATTAATATGAAATCATTAAGTTGGAAGAATCCTGATAAATTAATGTCTACGGTCTACGGATCCAAGGTTTGTTGAGAGAGAGAGAGAGAGTTTTCTGCCTACCAGGAAGTAGATGATCATACAACATAAGTATGGGTACATGAATGAATGGTGAGAATGATAGATTTTCATGCTAAATCTTGTTAAGCAAACAATCCTTGCAAGAAACTCAATTTCGCTGCCTGTACGACCTTGACAATACTACTAGTACACTCTATATCTCTGCGCGTGAGCGAGCCAGAAAAAAACAAAACAAAACAAATGGTGCAAATCAAACTAACAATAATTTTTTTAAAAAAAAAAGGGCACTTAAAAATAGTTGCAGAAGAACTTGTTTGTATTGAGTACGCCGAACTCATCCTCAAAAATTACAAGTTTTTCAAACTTATAAAAACTATCTTGACCTAAGGTGTGAATTTATAACTCAACCTAAAAAGAAGATAAAAAAAAATTGTCCAAACTCTTATAAAAATATGATTTTTGTTATATGATTTTACAAACAAACTTGTATATTTTTCTTTGTAAAATTTATCCTTAAGTATGTGTTTGGTATGAGAGTAAAATTGATAGAAATTTTTTTAATAGATTGGATTCATATATAAAATTACACATGAACGTAACTCATAAAATTTTTCCCTCATTCTTACAGCATATCACCACTCTCTATAAATATCATTTCATCGTTTCCATTATATTTTACTTAATTTCTAAAAGTGCATACAAACGGAAAAAAAAGTTGTACATACGTGGAAATAGTATTTTTTTTCATCATGCTTTTCATTTGTTAATAATGAAAGAAAAAACGTTAGCAAATAAACCAACTCTATAAGAATAAATTATAATTGAGCATATTTTAATTATATGTGATGGATCAAACGACGCCATAGAAAAATCTTTAAAAAAAATAAAATAAAGCTTTATAAAACAACTGATCATTTTCAGTGAGTGTATTAAGGAAAAAGGAAGAAGAATAAATAAACTACGCACCTAGGAGCTAGGAAAAGTGGTTGAAAGATAAATATTGTGCGCCGTAACTTTTGTGCGTGCAACATATCAAGTATGAAAAACATGTAGAGAAACAAACATGATGTTAGCTTGAAAACGCAATCGAATACATAAAAGGAAATAAATAAGGGTGTATATATGTAACGGAGTCAAGGTCGAACAGACAACGAGATAGAGAGGGGGGAGTTAATCCAGCAAGAGATGAATGTTCACTTGACAAAGGAAAGCATGGAAATCACTCACCGTATATTAATTAATTAATTAATTAATTAATGCCTCTTCCTTCCAAATAACGCTTATATAGATCAAAGAAAGACCAGGAGTGTGTGTGAATAATATATGGTCAAAAGAGAGGACGTGGAAGCATAAATGAATGAGTGAACGAATGAATAGGTGGAAAGTGCAATTAGGCAAAGGAGGGTGAGCATTGTTAGTGGGGATGTGGTGGGTATATATACACTGACTAATGAGAGATGATGAGACTAACTTAGCTAGCTAGCTAGGTAGCATGCAACATTGACTTTCAGGTACCTGTCCATGTATAACAAGGTAGCCCTATGCATGCCAATATTAATCGAGAGAGAGATGGGGTAGCTAGAGATACGCACAAGAATTTCAAGACGTTGAAGAGTAAATGAAGATACGTGCTTTTGGTTCATCAACCACCAACCAAGCAGCCACGCTACCTGATGGTTTCTGTTATAATAACGCTACAAAAAAAAATATGTTATTTGTATTCATAAAAATATAAGACATTAAACATTCTATTAGATCATTAGTCATTACTCATTTATTATTTAATAAATTTTTAATAATATGTTAACTTCATTAAAATTCTATCTAACAGTGGATGTATAATTAATGAGGCAATATCATACCTTATAATTGAAGAGTACACACAACTCTGATGTTATTATATATTCAAAACAAACAACTTATTTATTAAAAAAAAACTCATTTTTTATTCTTCTCCAATTAAATCTTTTTTTTTTAACTAATAAAGACTTATTTGATGCATAAAAAATACTATTAAATAATTTGTTCTTTCATATTGTTTATTTCTCCTTGAAAATTCTGTGTACTTTTTATTTAACAAGAGTAATTTCAATACATTGTAAGTGTACAATACATTACTTTTGACACAATTATTTGCAGTCAAAATTATAGTTTTCGTGCTAAAATCTTGTTGAGTATATATTTCCATTCAGCCCATGCGCGCACACATTCTCTCTGTTAAGAGTTTGAGTTTGGTGAACAATTAGCTTATAAAAGATGCTATTCCATAAATAGGAATAGAGATTATTAGTGTAAGTTTACACTTACGTACAATCGTATTACTTATACACTCACCAATCATATGTCATATGTCATATGTCATATGTCATTCATTATATAGAGACATAAATTCTCTCACAGCAAGAATAAGTCCATTCATTTTATAACATGACACTTTTAATGTGATTGCTGAATGGAACATAGCATCATTTGTAATTGTAAAATAATCTATCAATATGTGTTTGTTATGAGAATAAAAACGGGAGGTAATTTTTCATGAAGGGTGATACATTGACGAAAGAAATTAATCCAATGGCAAATACAGCCTTGCTAGACAAACTAGCAACGCAAATCAATTTTTTAATTTGTTAAAGCATCTGTAGTGAGGGGACCCGCCCAGTAGGCGTTGGGTTCCCAAATTATACACTATTGGGCCTCCTCTTCCATATGGGTCCAACAAAAGAGCACTGTAAGTGGGCCAACAGAAGAACGCCGTGTTGGGCCTAATGGGTAAGCAGAGAATCGAGATGCGCAAACCATGTCATGACACACCATCACATCATATCATTCATCGTGCACCTCACTGAAACTCTCTCCAACACCAAAAAAGAGTCCAAGTCAGTTTCAGTCAAAACCCCCTTTGAAACTGAAGCCATTTCCAGAGGAAGATGAGCCATGAGCTGGTGGAGACGTATTCGTGCATGCCATCGACGGAGCGTGGCCGCGGGATTCTCATCTCCGGCGACCCCAAATCCAACTCCATCCTCTACACCAACGGCAGATCCGTCGTCATCATGAGCCTCCAGGATCCCCTCCGCGTCTCCGTCTACGGTGACCACGCCTACCCTGCCACCGTCGCCCGATTCTCCCCCAACGGCGAGTGGGTCGCCTCTGCTGACGCTTCCGGCACCGTCAGGATCTGGGGCACCCGCAACGACTTCGTTTTGAAGAAGGAGTTCCGCGTCCTCTCCGGCCGGATCGACGACCTTCAGTGGTCCCCCGACGGCCTCAGGATCGTGGCCTGCGGCGAAGGCAGAGGGAAGTCCTTGGTCCGTGCTTTCATGTGAGTCTTTACCTCATACAATGTGGCAAACTTATATGCGAGAATGTGCTTAAGTTCATTCGATTCGGAACTAGCCCTTATTTGATTTGTGTTGGTTTTGATCGTGTCATGATTTTCTCTACTTCTGTGGTGGTCAACGACGTCACTGAATCAATTTTAAGATCCCATTCTTTTGAAACAGCAGCTAATCGATGATCCGGATATTTTTTAAAACTTTGTTGCATTTGGAAGGAAACTGCTTACTTGAAACGAATTTATAGGAACTGTCCTTGGCATTTGGCTCTGGCAATGATCTATGTTCTTTATTTACTTCTGTTTGTCGTATTAAGATGATAATTGTTGTTTGACCTTTGTTTGATTTACTAATAGGTAGTATACTCTTAGTGCTATTTTCTTGTTTTAGATATGCATCTGCCTGCACCCGTGAATATCTATTTCTAGGCCTTGCTTTGTTTCATTTGCGTAATGGTTGTTCTTTGAGACTTTGACCTCTGTAATATTTACTTTGGTGACCCTTACAATGGATAGGTGGGATTCAGGAACTAATGTTGGTGACTTTGATGGCCATTCGAGGCGAGTTTTGAGTTGTGCTTATAAACCAACAAGACCTTTTCGCATTGTCACGTGCGGGGAGGATTTTCTGGTTAACTTTTATGAAGGGCCGCCGTTTAGATTTAAGCTATCTCACAGGTATAGTATAAATAACTGTCGCAGCCCTTTTTCAGTCTGAATATTTTTCCTCTAATCTTCTCTTCAGACAATGGTAACATGTGTCACATTCAAGCACTGGTCAAATTTTGCTCTTTATACTGACCAATATGAAATACCTTCCACTCTGTGGCTTTCATTCCGTGCATTTTTGGGGGAAAATTGCTCTTTTCAGATACCTGAGAGCAGTTTTCCTATTCAATTTGCTTGTGTTATTCTTGCTTTAGAAAGAAGAAAACAACAAATGAATTTATGTGTCAAGTTATACTATGTGCTCTTCTACTTAGAACAGTTTTCAAGCAGAAACCAACAGTTGCATATTGACATAAAATGTTTTGTGTTTGATCATTTAACTTTAAAATGTATTAATTGATAGATCTTCATAGCAATTTTTTAACTCACGGACATAGTGCACTCGAGTAACTCTATTGAATTATTTGTTGTCAATTTCATCTCTTCGGCCTGTTCTTATCTTTAGTCCTTTCCATCTATTGCACTAGTCTTGATAAAATGGCTGACTATCACAATAATTTTGTTATGTGCAGGGATCATTCTAATTTTGTTAATTGTGTAAGATATTCTCCAGATGGCAGTAAGTTTATAAGTGTAAGTTCTGACAAAAAGGGTATCATATTTGATGGAAAGAGTGCGGAGAAGATCGGCGAGTTGTCCTCTGAAGGTGCCCATACTGGCAGTATTTATGCTGTTAGCTGGAGTCCTGATGGAAAACAAGTGAGCTAAATTCTCGCTAATCTTTTATTGATTATGGCAAAGATCCACATCTCCTGATATGCTAACTGCCAGTACCGTTCCATTTTCTTTTCGCTCTCCCTCTCTCTTCTTTTAAATACATGATGGTGATCACTTAACTTTGGGTTCCTTTAGAGGTTAACAAGTAGCAAAATGTTGAGCTTGGCACTTTCATGTAACGTGCACTTCTTTTCATATTGTCAATAAACTAAAAAACATGTGATAAAGTACGATGCATGAACCATGAAATGAAAACTTGATTCCTTATAACTGAGTTTTTTTTCTCTAAGCTGTTGTATTTGTAGAATTGTTGATATTTTCCCCCATTTCATTTCACCAGTCTATTCCGTTCATGTCTCTTGTCTGCCTTTCCTTATAATGTACGTTTTTGAGTAATGACAATCTGATCTTCTATTGTAATGCTATCTTTAGGTGCTGACTGTATCTGCTGACAAGTCTGCAAAAGTATGGGACATATCTGATGATAATAATGGAAAGCTGAAGAAAACATTGACTTCTTCTGGCTCAGGTGGAGTTGAAGACATGTTAGTGGGGTGCTTATGGTTGAATGATTATCTTGTAACTGTTTCTCTTGGTGGGACAATATGTATATTTTCAGCAAGTGATCTTGATAAAGCCCCAACATCGTTTTCTGGACATATGAAAAATGTTTCCTCCTTAAGTATTCTTAGAAGTAACCCTAGAGTGCTCTTGTCTAGTAGTTACGATGGCTTGATAGTTAAGTGGATTCAGGGGATTGGATATAGCGGTAAATTACAAAGGAAGGAGACTTCTCAAATCAAAAGCTTTGCTGCAGTTGAAGATGAGATTGTTACAACTGGATTCGATAATAAGGTGAATTTCTTGCTTCCATTATTTGGCTATGAGAATGATAATCAGTACCATACATTTTATCGGTTTCCATTTCTTCCAATTTAATTCGGATAAATGAATACCAATGATACTTGTCTTGCGCATTAAATAATACACTAAGTTTTTATGTGGTGGCATAAATTATTTTTATGCCATTCTCCGTGAGAAGTTCATTGATTGTAAAGTTATGGAGAGATCTCATTACACTTGGCTATTTCTATTGAAACAAACAGAAGCATAATAGTATGTTATTTGGAGAGACCATTAAACAAACAGCGGTATATACAAGAAAAATAACAAGATATTTGTTTTTTTTTTTCAAATTTAAATTGTCATCATAATGTAACAGTCGTGTTGATTGAATAAGGTATCAGTTTGGTCTAAAATCAATTCTGCTGTGACTTTATCTTGTTTCTTTTGGCAACATTAACAATTACTTTATTAGTCTGGAGATAATATAGTTTGGCAATTGATATTCTTAATATGTCTTGACATCACCTGGAAATATTGATTTTATTCAATGATCATTGTTAGAAAGCTATTCATTGAACGTGACTAGGTCTTCTTTAGATGATGTTGTCCATGAAAGATATGGGGCCGATTTTCAAGTCATTTGCAATACTTTGAAAATTATGGAAAACGAATTTTTTGCTTCCATTTATCCCACCTTTTGCTTTCTCTGCTGCCAACCAGATATGGCGAGTTTCTCTACTTGGCGATCAGTGCGGAGATGCTGAAGCCATTGATATAGGAAGTCAACCAAAAGACTTGAGTGTAGCACTTCTATCACCTGAACTTGCTCTGGTTTCAATTGATTCAGGAGTTGTCATGCTACTTGGTACAAAAATTGTGTCAACTATCAATCTTGGGTTTGTTGTGTCAGCATCTGCTGTCTCTCCTGATGGAAATGAAGCCATTATTGGTGGACAGGATGGTAAATTGCACATATACTCTATTTCTGGTGATACACTTGTAGAAGAAGCAGTCCTTGAGAAACACCGGGGAGCTATTAGTGTCATACGTTATTCTCCAGACACTTCAATGTTTGCAACAGGGGATGTCAATCGAGAAGCTATAGTGTGGGACCGCACCTCCCGAGAGGTAAGTACTAATAGGAGCTTCAACATCCAAAGTATTGTTTCATGCTCTCTCTAATGTGTTTGACGTGCTTTTAAATGTTTAGGTGTGTAGAAGAGAAATTCTTCAATGATTTCTTGCGAAACCTTTTTGATACTTTTTTCTTTTGCAGGTGAAGCTTAAGAACATGTTGTACCATACTGCTCGGATAAACTGCATTGCTTGGTCCCCTGACAGCCGTAGGATTGGTACAGGATCGCTCGACACATGTGTCATCATATATGAAATTGACCAGCCTGCATCTAGTAGAATTACCATAAAGGGTGCTCACTTAGGTGGGGTGTATGGGTTAGTATTCACTGATGAGTATCGTTTGGTTAGCTCAGGTGAGGATGCTTTTATCCGTGTTTGGAGGATAACCCCTCCATGAAAGAGCAAGGTCATTTTGGAAGATGTGAATGTGGGAAGCATTTGTTGGGTTTCAAATTTATTCCTTTACAAGGCTTCCCAAAATCAAAGACTGGCAAGGATGTGCCTACAACCCCAACTTGGGGGTCACCTAAAGAAACAAATAAGCTTTTTTTAATTCTTTGGTCTTGTCGCAAGCATCGATTTGGTAGTCAATCTTGACCTTGCAGTATAAAGTTGGGACCATTTTCTTGTTGCCACTTTTGAAAATAGTGCTTTTGTGAGTTTCTGTATCTAGACAATGATGGTGCCAGTGCATTTCACTCTATTTATCTTGGTTCGTTCTGGATGAAAGCAATTTGTGATAGAGATTCTTATTAGCTTGCCAGAGTTGTGGCAGCAAAAGATCTAATGCTGCGTACATAGCAGGGGGAACATCGGTAGCGAGTTGCTATGTTAAGAGTGCTGATAGACTAGATAATGCTGGAAACAATTCCTCCACACTCAGCTCCCTGAAGACCCCGTATTGTTTTCTCTTTATAGGATACTCAATTCAGCTCCTACTGCTGGAGGTCAGATTGATTGCTCTGTTTTGTTTGTAGTTGGTGTGCTTTTCTGTATGTTTGTCGTTTATTAATTCATTGAATGTGATTAAGAAACAAAAGGGTATTTTGCTTGGGATCTGCGTACGTTTTCAGATTTATATATGTATATATATGTGTGTGTGTATATATATATATATACACAATTTATAAATTTAAAGGGTCCATTTCTATACTTCACATTTTTCAGATAACAACAGGAATTGATCCAAATTGCAACAAAAATTACGTAGTTTACCTCATGGTTATCGAATATGTATGGTGTATTGTCGAAACAAGAATTGTATTAAATAATCATGAGATACGGAAGCATAATAAAAATATACTTTATATATGACATATCATAAACAAAATGACATCTAGACTAAGAATTGAGATCTTTAATAATGTAGGGCTAAAAAATGAGGGTAAACAAAGGGTAGTTGGGGGAGGCAATTTTTGAAAAAGAAAAAAAACAAGGTTTAGAGTTTAGGGTTGTATCAGGACTCATTTATTGTTCGTATCGTACGATTTATCAAGTGATTCATTTGTCGCTCTGATTTAGTTAGATGAGTTGTATTAGGGCTCATACCTATTGTATCGTGTGGTTTGCGATACAAACTGTTTAATCATGGTTTACAGTTTATAACGGGAACACCAGGGCATTTACAATCCTTATGCTAACAGTGGATCCGAACATACATACATTAAGAAATTATCTTGAGGAGAATCTATGACAGTAAACTTGTGATATCTAGCATGTTATGTTGCTGATCTCAAATACAGAGGTATGTAGTTTGTAGGATCTGGCTTTGAATCCCAAACAGAGAATGCACTTGAGCAATTCATCCATCTCTGAGTCATTTCGGGGAAGTGCCTGTCAATCACATCCTTCAAAGTCTCTGTTCTGTTTACCCATTCAAGCCCTTTCTCTGTGTATGTTTTGGAATTGAAATTCGTTGTGAAGAACCGGTCAGCCTCTAGCCTCCTGAACATCACATAATAACCAAAGATAAGCTTAAAAGACTCCACATCAATGATTAAGCGTTCTGTTGTGGTTACTTTCTTACTATAATGCTGGACTTACCTCGAAGCCATCATTAGGAAAATAAAGAAAGCAGTCTCACTTATAGCAAACCCTTTTATCTTCTTCTCTGCATGGAGACCTACTTGCAAGTCCAGCTTCTCGACATCATCTCCATAGACATCTTTGAGAGCTTCAATGACCTCTTCATCATCCGTTAAATCTTCCCACTTACTAACGGGGATCATTAGTAAGTTTCTTCTGAACTCATTGTACCTTGCAACTCCCCTTTCTCTGTCTCTATAAACTAATAGAAGATTCATCATTTTAGATCAAGTTGCTCATATAATATTTTGCAAATCAGTGAGAAGGGAACTACCTTCCATGATAGCCATGTCAACTGGATCAGGTCTATCTTCTCCATTAACATCATGGGCAATGAGGTTTCTTAACCATGTTGGGTAGTTCCATAAAGCAACTGCACCACATGGCTGATGACCCATTGATACCAACATTTGTTCCATTCCTATTTTTGACAGCCTTCTTTCCCCTCCTTTTCCCAACAATTCCGTCATTGGCACCCTGAAATTTATGTTTGCAATTCAACTAAGATACACAAAACCAAACACACTGAGAAAGATTTTCATGTTTGCCTTAGGCACAAAGCAGGAAATCTTTCATGGGAAAATGCAGGAAGGGATTGCAGGTAAACAAAATCATTGGTAACCAGGAGGCATTTATCTCGATTATATTCAATCTCAACAGAACCAAAAAAAAAAAGTTGTAATATTTAAGATTTAAAACTAAAAGGATCATTGAGAGGAACAAGAGTATACTTTTCAAGTATTGGTGGCCATTTGTTGTCTGCTGTTCTACTTGCAGACTTGATGTTTCTAAGGACAAATTCCTCAGGTAACAGAGAATGCATTCTGTAAACACTCACAAACTCTTCAGTAAGGGAGTAGGGTACTCCATGATCTCTTGGCTTCCTTAGACCAACCAATCCAGTAAGTACAGGCCCACAAATGTTTCCAAATAAATCCTTAAATTTCTTCCCCAAAAATCCATACCTGCCAAAGGAATAGAAATAAAATAATAAGTATCACTACAGCTTAGCAGCTGCAAAGAGTACTCTTATCATATCAATTTAGCCTGTTTCCTCTTCAAAATAACATCCGTTTGCAGTTCTACTTAGTCTTACCAATTGATCCTCATCCCTGCCAGAAGAGTATCAGTCTTCAAGAGTTCTACAGTCCAATCAATTGTGTGGATTTTAGCAATGACTGCTGAAGTCACCAATCTCGCATGCCTATAGAGCTGCTCATCGTCATCATCATCATCAATATAAGGATAGTGCACCTATAAGCAAAGAACAACAATGCTTTGCATTATTATTTGAGGCAAGAAGCATGTAAATGGAGACAAGATATTAGGGAGATAGAAGGAACTAAGTTGACTTACTTTGAGCATGTCACAGACGGCATTGTGTTCTTTGACAAACAAGGCCTGTAAAAGGGAAAAGCCAGACCAGCAATTCCTAACATCACCTGAGATAGGAATACCTTTCTCATCATGCTCTAGAAGCCCGTCTTCTGCTATCTTCAGCTTTCCCTCTTTGAATGTTCTTACTCTTCTCATGCCATTCTTGTTGTTACCATATATCACGCTTCCATCCCTAATCCAATCAAATAAGAAATAAAAAGCTTTAGAAAATCTCAAGCTTGGGTTGAAAACTAAGAACCAATAGAAAAATAAAACGAAAAAGATTATCAACGTCCTTTAATAAGCAGTCAGTGCATAGCTAGGTCCTACTTACCACCATGGAGTCCTTGTGTTTAGGAACCCATTCTTCATATACGAAGAGCCCGTTTTGAATTCCTTGGTCTTGAAAAACTTGAATGACTTTAAAGGACACCCACTTGAATAACTATCTGGAGCTCTAATTTCCACCTGTTCCAACAAATATGCACTTTGCTTAGGCCAAAAAGTAGAGAAAACACACTGGTTTTGCTAATTAAGCTCTTCACACACACACACGCGCGCACACACACATAATCAGTAGTGCTATATGTATACCCAATTTGCATCCACCAGTACATACACCTAGTGTTAAATATGTTTTGACCTACAACGAATACTCACTCACGCACAGATCCCCACTCCGCACTTAAACGCATGTGCATACTCGATTCGCGTATCTCAGTTTTCATTCACGTGAACAAACTTTATAAGCATCTGTGCACAAACTTTATATAGTAGAATGTATAAACATTATTCACTTATGCGCACAAACCTTTACATGGATCATACATTCCAGAATTCATTAAACTCTTGGATGCACAATATTTATAAGTATCTGTGCACAAACTTTATATGGTAGAATGCACGAACATTACTTGCTTATGTCTACAAACCTTTACACGGATTATACATTTCAGAATTCATTAGACTCTTTGATGCACGAACTTTATAACCACTGATGCACAAACTTTATGTGGTAGAATGCATAAATATTACTAGCTTATGTCCACAAACCTTTACATGGACCATACATTTCAAAATTAATTAGACTCTTTGATGCACGAACTTTATAAGCATTGGTGCACAAACTTTATGTAGTAGAATGCACAAACATTACTAGCTTATGTTCACAAAATCTTTACATGGACCATACATTCTAGAATTCTTTAGACTCTTAGATGCACAAACTTTATAAGCATCTATGCACAAACTTTATGTAGTAGAATGCACAAACATTACCCACTTATGTGCACAAATCTTTACATGGACCATACATTCCATAATTCATTAGACTCTTTGATGCACAAACTTTATAAGCATCTGTGCACAAACTTTATGTAGTAGAATGCATAAATATTACCTTTACATAGACCATACATTCCAGAATTTATTAGACTTTTTGATGCATAAAACATTACACGCTTATGTTCACAAGTATGACATTTCACAAGTAATTGTCCACTCAAACATCTGTAACAAGTAAACCACCATTGTTAAAGGTAAATCTTATCCATTTTAAAAGAAAACTAACATTTTATCATCTTAATTCTATTTTAATCAACTTAAAACATGATAGGAGGATGAAGATGAGGAGGATGACGATGATAAGAGGATGATGAGGATACAGATAACAGAACGAGGATGAGGAGGATGATGATGAGGGAAAACGATGACGGAAACAATTCTGGGATTGGGGGCGCGTTGTTTATAATTTTAGAAACTATACGTTATACGTATAATGATCATTAATTGCGTATAATTGAAGGGTGCATGTACGGGTGTATGCAATTTGGAGGTTTTTTCACCTTTCTGTGGCTTTGGAAAATAAAATTTTCCAAAATGTGAATAGTTCAAATNTTTGTGAGATACAGATCAAAAATAGAAGCTATGAGGGCAATGAATGAGGTGAACAATATAGTTATCAGGGAGCATAAGCTAAGGATCGCTGAAGGAAAAGCAAGAGCAATTCTGAAAAGAAAAGAGCAGAAGCAAAGGGTTGTCCCTTCTTAGGTGAGAGACTTGAATCCAAGAAGAAGTGAAATAAAACCAAAGTATGTTTCAAAGTGCATAGAGATTCAGGGATTGGAATCTAATTCTTTCGAAGTTCATGGAGATAATACTGTGTCTCCCGTAATTATTGGCCAATTGAATGATGGAAACATGGATTGGTTATAAAGAAGCCTGGTGTGTGAATCCTTTAAACCTATTAGTTTGGAAGAATGTGCTGTCAAGTTGAAAGAATGGAAAGGCATAAGCCAAATCAGGGATATGGGTCTGTTTAAAATCTTGATATCCTTTTCTTCTCATATTGAGAAGCATGAATTTATGACTTTTGGGAAAGAGATTCTGAAGGATGATGTCGATGAAGTTAGAATCTGGTCTATAAAGGAGGTGTGTTGTGTTAGGGGAACATGGCGTGATATTTATGGTTTGGCACCTCACGCATGGTCAAAACTTAACATCAGGAAAATCAGAGAGAATTGGGGTAATGTAATTAATGACGAGGATTCGCGAAGTGGCAAATCTATGGGGGTGGCATCGGTGTTGGTGGACACCAAAATTATGAAATTAATCCAAAAGGAAATATGTTTATTTCTAGAAGGTTGTCTTGGAAAAAGGTGTGACATTTTTGTCAAAGAAAGAGCTAGAGAACCCTCATATTTGGTGGCAAATCACATGGAGGTTTTAGTATCGAGACCGAATGCAGCTTTGGGTTGGAAGGACATTTCTTCTGGTGGCTATGATGGTTGTGCTTGGCGGTCTTGGCCGTATGTGGAGGAGGAAGGTGAAGGATTTTTAGAATCAAAATGTTGTATGCAATTATGAGGGAATCGGAGACTGATAATAATGGTGAGCGGTTGCTGTCTCCTGAGAATGCCGCTGAGATTTTCTCCCGAGATAAGGAAGAAAACGCGCTGCTATTGGATGATTGTCGTTGGTTGGGCCAAGATCCGAAAACTTGGTGGGCTGGGGCTGATTTACTAAAATTACAATATGAGTTGAATTTTGATGATGGAAACGTGCATGGACCTGCTGAAAGAGAAGTGGCCCAATCTCAATTTATTCCTGAACCTTCTCTTCATGATAGTGCAGAACCTGACAACTACACCTAACACCTGCGGTGCTGTAACGTCTTTCCCACCTACGTCTACGTCTCTAAATCATTGCTTTCAACAGAATCCCAATCAACATCTCATTGATCCCAATCATTCTCTCTCCCCTCCATCCTATCTATTCTCTCCAATTTTTCCGCAAGCTTCTCTCCGAATGGGAGCCCGTCAATGATAGCCAGCCAGTCACGATGAGTCTGATTCCATTGTAGCTGTGTTGGAATCACCCTTAGATATCTCAAATTCTGCTGCGGATGAAACTCATATCTGCCAAGATGTGCGGCTTGATGATTATGCTGAGATGGAAGACGAAGGAATGGCCAGAGCTGGTAAGTCATGGTGTTTGCTAAAGAGTCTAGGATTCTTAGCCTTAGAGGAGGAAAAGATAGTTCGAGGGTTGGAAAAGAAGCAACGAGCCAGAGCAGTGTTAAAAAAGAAATAAAAAATTGGCCTTGTAGCGACTTTGAAAAATAGCTCAACTAACAAATCCTCTCTAAGGCAGGTAAGTCCTGAACTCAAATATGAAGTTAGTTTGTTGGAATGTGAAGGGCTAGGGTGGAATTGGGAAGGTTCCGATGGTTAGACGTCTAGTCACGTTAAAGAATGTGGACTTTATAGGCATCTCTGAAACAAAGAAGTCTGAAACTTCGAGAATTTTGGCAAGAAGTATATGGGGGGCACGATGACCTTCTATGAGAATCAGTAAATGCTACAAGTGGCAGTGTTGGGTTATTATGCATTTGGGATAAAGACCTCTTCAAAGAGGTATCAGTCGCTAAAGGCGGTGGATTTTTACTCAAGGTGTCCTTAGAAATAGCAATTTTGAATGTGCCTTGTGTCTAGTCTATGGTGTTCACCACAGACGGGATAAGATTGTTGTTTGGAAGGAATTAAAACAGACGCAAATGCTTGCAGATGTTCCTACCATCTTCTTAGGGGACTTTAATGAGATCTTTCATCCAGATGAGAGAAAGGGGGCCTCTGGCCTTGTTGCGACCTCTAGGGACTTCAAAGAGTGGGTGGATGAGCTGGGTTTGTTCTACATGCCTCTTATTGGTCGTAAATATACATGGTAAGGGAGGATTATCCTACTGTCGGATTGACAAAATTTTAGTTGATCTTGAATGACTTTTTCAATTTCCATCTCTAAAGGTGTTAGGACTGAATAGGTCTCTTTCTGACCACTTTTCACTGCTAATGGAAGATGTTGAGCTGAGTTGGGACCCTAAACGTTCAGAAATTTGGATATTTGGTTTCCTCATGAAGGCTTCTCTTTTGCCAGCTTGTTCGGTGGGTGGGTGGGGTGTCAAATTATTTTCGTTTTTCTTGCTATTTGTACATTCCTCTTGGCACCTTGCTATGCTTTGGTTTAATTATCGGAAAAAAAAAACAAGTTTTTGGTGTTTTATCTTGTGGCAGACTATGGGTCAATATACCTGTTCAGTGTCCTCTAAATGGTCAATCCAGTCATGAATCATGAACTGTATCCATGAGCATGCAATCATGTTGAATTGCTTCCCTGTGTCTTTGAATTTCTTTCTTGCAAGCAGCTTTGAGACCACCACGCTTGGGTGAGGCTCTAGTAACTGCACACACGGATGATGAATTATCTTATTACATACTAAAATACAAAAACATGTTACTTGTAGATTAAATGTGAAAATCAAATAATTGATTATATTGAGAAAGACACAAAGTATTGGCTCAACCACCCCGCCGAATATCTTTTTGTCTCATCGTTGATGTCTTGTCAGCATTCAACTTTTTTAATTAACAGTGAGAAATGGCACGCAACAATATCACATTAAAATCTAATGAGTTGATCCATTCCTTTGTAACTCAAAACTTATGCTTACCCCATAACGAGATGTAGCCGGAGGCATATTCCGGCCAAAGAAAGTTCGGTGGCTGCCGATCAAACTGTCGGTGGGGTGGTTGCACCTACCGTCTGGCGTCCTGTACGCATACTGTTGAGTGTCGTAGTGGTGGCCATTGACACCTCCAACATTAAACAGATTGTAACGGTAGTGCAAGTGCCTCCTTATTCCCAAGTATGCTAACCCCAACAACACCGGAAGCCTATGCCACAACCCAACCTTGTCCACTATATGTATCACCTGTATTCATATATTATAAATTAGTTTGAATTTGGGCATAAATATTGGCTTATAAAGTACATAATCAAGAGAGAGAGAGAGAGAGAGAGAGAGAGAGAGAGAGAAAGAGACCAGGAAGAGTACGGTGTCAAAGAGAGTCATTTTGGCCACAATGGGGTGGAGTTGGGGATGAATGAACGGTACAGAGAAAAGAGAAAATGCCATTTCTATTCTCTTTCTATACTTGGAAGCTAGCAAGCACTAGTGTGTGTGCTTAATTTGGTGAGAGGTGAGGGTGGTGGAGGTGGGTATTTATGGAGGTACGATGACATTAATGTAAACCTGCCTCTCTTTTACTTCATTTAATGCTTTAATGGGATGCCCCACTATCGTCTATGACACTTGTTGGCAATCGTTATCCACACTCTCAATGTTCAAATAGAGATCAAATTCTAATTAGAAAAGGATTTTGTTATATCTCACCTAACACATTTACGCTTATTGTTATCTCTAATTATTTTTCTTATAATTAATTGTGGTAGAATTTAATTTACATGCATTGTCTTTATTGATTAAACTCTAAATCCTAATGGCATACACTGTCAATACATATAAATGATACCAAACAAAAGTTTCTAGCTTCATGCTGAGATTATTTAAGAATTTCTCATCCAAATAACTAGTGTTTTTACGCATGCATGCATGTGGTTTAATATAAAGTTGTTGTTGTTATGACTTATTCAAAGACTATATTTTTTTTTTTCCTTTTAGGTGTTGTTTTCTTTCTCTCATCTGTATATCTCTCGACTAGCTAGTAGTAGGTAACGTGGGTTCAGTCACTGCTGAAAAGTGAGACAAATATTAATTCAAAAGCAGTTATAACTATATATATATATATATATATATACTCGTAATTTTCCATTTTTTTCTCTTAAAAAATTTCTTGAATTGCAACTTGTTCACAAATGGAATGCTTTCCTCCTTTGCGAACATATATATAGTGGCACTTTGATTAAGTGCCAAGTTAGCAACATAATTGTCAATAATTTTATTCTTGACCATCGATGTGATTTTCGTATTAATTACATAGATAATGAAACTTGGAATGTTAGGGTGTTTAGCAAAAAGATGTTATTCTAATACACACCATTTGTAAATGGACCGCTTCAAGCTTTCACTTCAGGTTGTTAGCGGTTATAGAAAAATCAAGGAGAGCGTGTCAACCTTGCAATTAATAATGCTCACAAGTGTCTTTGTAAACTGTATGCTTTCAAGAACTATGACTATATCTATTCGATCATGCATTTGCAAGATAAGTATGCACTTATGTCACTTCAAATTTTAGACCTCCAGTTTTTTTTTAATTCAAAAATTACAATTATCACAATGAGGTTGAAACCTAAAACTCTATCCATATTAATCAAACTTATCACCACATACTAATCCTAGTCACTTATTTTAGACTTTCAATACTTTGTAATTAAATTCTTTATATAAATATTAATAAAGTTGACAATTATTTTAATAAATGTAAAAGTAAGCTAACTTTATAAAGTTATCCTTATATTAAAAGTATAACTGTGTTTATATTTCACGTATACTACATTAATAAATATAGTCAATGTTAGGTAAAATTGAAAAGAAAAAAAAAATTGATAACGTGTTAATATTTAAAAATCAATATTTTTATCAAAATGTCATCAATATTCTTTTGTTTCATACTTATCTATTGAAATTGAAATTGCTACTCCATCAATCAATAATTTCTATTTGAAAATAACTGAAATTTCGTGACTTAAATCTTTCCCTCTTCGATATGTATGAACTTAGTTGAGATATGATTGCCATTGACCAACTTACAAAGGGCTTGTTGGAGTGATTAACAACAATTGCCTTTGTAAGATGAGAATGCAAATTAAAATCTCATGAAAAGTACTCTTGTGCAAAGATCGCATAACTACTGTCTACTGCTCTCCCAATTAAATGTAGCAAAAATCAATCTTATGAACAGTTCAAACAGATCAAATCGGTTAAATGTTGATCCAATCAATAAGCTTCGTAATAAGGGAAGCATACCAAATAACTCTTGGTACCAACTTGCTTGTTGCAATCGCCATATCAACTAACCAAATGTTTGGGCATCATTCATGTCATGTGTCCGTGCATGATAGTTGACTCAATCCACTTAATGGCCGAAGCTACCATTGTTGACCAAAATAGGAAAAACTGCCATTAAAAGGTAGTAGTTGCATTCTCTAACTCCTTCCGTTTCAATTTTTTTCTCCCTCATATATATAGTGCAGTATTGAATGTGTAAACGATTATAATTATCTTTATTTTTTATTTTGATATAAGAATTTGCTTACATAATTTTGGATGGGAGATAACGATTATGTAAAACCCTCCAAAAATACTGATCTTAGGGTTCAAATCCTGATATACTACTTTAATAGATAACGACTGCCAAGAAATAAATATGCTCACACAATTTGGTGTAAGAATTTGCTCACACACTGATAAATGATTTGTGTAAGACATTGTCCTCACGTTTCATTTATTGTTTGATGAATTTAATTCGATAGTAGAGGATATGAATCAGTCTAATATCTCACATCTCATTTGAGGAGGTGCACATATATGAGATAGCTCTTTTGACAATTCATACGCACCAACAAGTTTACGGGGGAAATAATTCATTTATGGTTGAGGGTAACATGGCCAAAAATGTGTCACTTCAATTAACTTTCAGCAAAACAGCAAAATATGAAAATTGAAAAAATCGTTACCTTTTGTTTTTCTTCCAGAGCGTCCTCAGCAGCCTTCATCATTGAAATAGAATCATCCTCATCATTCCTACCAAAGCAGTAATCAACCTTGCATCAGAAGCTATACCAACCAACTCTAATCTATATATAAACAATGCATCCAAACTTAAGAGAAAATAGAAAAAGAAAAGAAGCAGAGAAAATCAGGAAGGACCTGAAGCCAAGCAAACGCTAATGCCATTTCAGTTATACTACCCCTATTTAACATTTTCAAATTTATTCAAATTAACGTGTTGAGATCCTTAAACTGCATAAACATTGCAACCCCATTATTCTTCATATATGAACAATAAACTGTTTGTAACCTGCTACATTCAATTTTATAAGAAATTCATATTTAGCTCTGCAGGCTATTCGAAGTTTGAATATTCCATCTTATTATTTTACAAAAAGTAACGATTTTTTCAATTTTCATATTTTCATTGTTTCATTGGGTTGGTATAATAATAGACATTATGAAAAGACAACAACTGAAACATTGTTGTGCCAAATACAGTTGAACTGTATGCTCCAGGAGTTCTTGAAGATGCCACATAAGGGAAAGAAAACTACATAAGTTAATCCACCTTCTAAAGACATGTATTTCAAAAGCTCTAGTCTCACATTGGTTAGATCACAAACATTTTAAGTGTTTATATACCTTTAGTAGTTGTTGTATTGGTAAAAAGAGTTGAGAAAGGAGTTGGGCTCGCGCGCATGAGTCAAAGCCATTCGGGCTCTCCGAAGTGCAAATCGATGGATTTGCTCCCCCCCCCCCCGCTCACAACAAAGACGTATCAGTCTTTTTGCAAGCATATTTTTTGGACTTTGGCACTTATCCGAGAAACCATTTTTTTGGGCTTTTGCACCCTTCATCATATATATGTGTAATGTGCATTATAATCTATTAAGAATTTTGTGTGCCTATAAAATAGTGTTTGGATATTATACAGTTTTATATGATTTTATGTTAAAAACCTATTATATAATTTATTCGCCAAACCGGGTGGCAAATCCGGGTTGAATTACGTCAAAACTGGTTACCAAGGTTTACGGTTATAGGCCACATGGGTAATTCATGTTGAATTCGCCTACTGCGTTGGCAAATTTAAGACAAATAATGTTTTTAAGTTTGTAAGGAATTCGCCAACCGCATTGGCGAATTTAGGCAATATTCGCCAACCGTGTTGGTGAATCTGACGTGGTCGTCCACGCGATTCCCAAAATCCATGTCAGCCCAAACAATGATAGTTTGGTAAAATGTTTTGGAACGAGGGTATTTTGGTAATTAGTTCCTCTAGTAAGGGTAAAAGAGTAAAAAAAAACTCCATCTTTGCTAATGCTAAGATGATATTAAGGGATTCTAGTATTACATTACTCTAAAGAAAAAGAAATGCTAAAACCTCTAACTACATTTAACTTTTACATAGAAATGAGGTGCGAATAGAGGAGCAATTTAAGTAATAGTGAGTAATAAGTAATAAAATGTAAGTTAGTATTTTGATATGTAAATGTATAAAAAATAAAACCAAGAACAACTATGAAAAAATGATTTTGAGAACAAAAAACAATTTTTTTTCTATTAGTATAATTATATAGGGCGTCCAGCCACCAAATGAAGATACGTTATCAAGAAATACTTGTAATTAAATAAAAATTTCAAAGTACGGACCTTCTTAGCATCAATCGCCTTTGTTAAATTTTGAATTACAGACCCCAAATTAAGAAAAGTATTTGAATCCTCAAAAAATATAGAACACCTTGATATTCACTAAAGCACCAAAATCACGAGCCGTCTGGTTTTGGAACACAATTCCTAAGGAAGCCACAACCAAGTGCTCCAACAAATCTCAACGAGCATTGCCAATTATCACTGAACATTGGAAATAATTTATAAGCACAACGAAGAAAGAAAATCCAATTCATCCGACCGATGTAGTAATGCTTTATTTCATGTGATACCTTATAATTATGGGCACTACGAAAAAAATCTTAGTATTGAGATTGAAACTTAAAAGAGGATTTAATTGAAGACCATACAATAAAAGTCAAGGAGAGAGCTGTGTAACACACTCCACCATGTTCCAGTTGAGGATAATATTGGTAGCTGGGGAATGATCCATGAAAATATGTTGCAATATCCATATAGGTAAGGCAAAACAAAGGAAATGATTATAAGAAATTAAAGGCGATTGTCTCAATACATTAAAAAAAATGATTCCGCAAATAAGCAGCCTACCAAAAACTCTTTTGACAGTTCTACAATAAAGAGTAACTAAGTTTAGCCTCAAAAATCAAACACAGGGAAGCATTACTAATAACGACCAATTCCCCAAACTCTGACGACACCATCAGTGTAGCCACTAAACAAAGTGCTTCCATCTGCACTCCAGTTCAAGCTCGTGCAGTAGATAACCTGTAAAGCAAGGAAACGATAAATCAATGCCCGAATGAGAACCCTACATATTAGGGCACAAAGCAAATGAATCGACAACGGGGAAAAGATTAGGAACTTCCTATTATGACACATTATGAAGACCAACCCAAAATGACTAGACAACAAGGAGGTTCCAAGAGAAACAGAATGCAACTACCCACATGATTGTAAACAGGATACCAGCATGTAAAACATTTGGTTCCAGTATATCATTCAAGATATCAGAAGAAAAAACTTCATACTTTCTACAGAGATAGGATCCAATTCCTCCACAAATAATTCTAATTGCAAAAAAAATTAATACCAGATATGAAAGCAGTGAAATAAAATATGGGTTGAGAGAAAAACTTGAGAACACAATACATTATTGTTCCTATAACTTGCAGACATAATAGATATTCCAATCACAAATGCCATAACATGAAAATATCACTTGGGAATTCGAAACAAAGCTACGATTCACGAATAAATAAGATTCTAACAGAAAAAGGGCAACATGGAGTGGCAAGGGTATGAATTACCTTCTTCTTGTTGACGTTGCCGCCGGTGGTTGAGTCAGCCTCCGTCTTGAGGTCAACCCTCAAATCCTCGACAATGCTCTTGCTCTCCAAATCCCAGATCTTAATGCTCTGCTCCGTAGCGGCACAGAGCCAATACCTGTTAGGGCTAAAGCAAAGCGCGTGAATGATAGAACCGGCATCGAGCGAGTAGAGCTTTTTCCCCTCCGCCAAGTCCCAAAGCAGAATAACACCGTCCTTGCCACCGCTGGCACACAAGGAACCATCAGGCGAAACAGCAACGGTGTTGACATAGCCAGTGTGGCCAGCAAGGGTGTTCTTGATCTTGCAGTTGCTGAGGTTCCACACCTTCACGGTGCGGTCCCAAGAGGCCGAGACAATCGTCGGCAGAACGGTGCTAGGGCTGAATCGGACGCACGAGACCCAATCGGAGTGGGCGTCGCTGTCCTGGATGGTGTACTTGCACTCGCCGAGGGTGTTCCACAGCTTGATGGTGCGGTCGCGTGAGGCTGAGACGATCTGGCGGTTGTCAACGGAGAACGCGACGGAGAGGACATCCTTGGTGTGCCCGACGAAGCGGCGGGTGGATACTCCGGCGGCGAGGTCCCAGAGGCGGAGCTCGCCGTCCCAAGAGCCGGAGAGGGCGAACTGGCCGTCGGAGGAGAGGACGACGTCCTGTACGAAATGAGAATGGCCGGTGAGGCGGCGGCGGGCGACGCCGTAGGACTTGTCGTCCTTGGTGAGGTTCCAGACGATGATGGATTTGTCCCTAGAAGACGTGACGATCATGTCTGAGTTGTCGATCGGGGTGGCGATCGCCGTCACGACGTCGGTGTGGGCGCGCATAGTGCCCCGAAGAACAAGACCCTCTGCCGCCATTGTTTCTCTCTGAGTGAGCGAGTGTAGGGTTTCTCAGTCTCAGACTCAGCTGCGGCTGCGTAGAAGCGGCAAGATATATATGGCTGAACATCGATTAGGGTTCCAATATGCAGCAGCCCTTTCTTGAAAGGGCCTGTTGAATTGAAGCCCAAACTATTTCCTTACCTTCATTTAATGGATCATTGTCTACGGATCTTGTGGCTTTTGGTATATTACTTATTAAGATTACTAATAATCTGAATTACCTTTTAAAAAGATTATCACTTTTTAAATTGTCAGTAATATATTGCAGCGTTTGGTATTTACAAGTAATGTAACTGATAATTTACATTACTTTGTTTGGTATGTCAAAAAAATTACCAGATAATATATATTTGACAATAATACCCTCAAAATTAAAATTAAAAAAAATAATGCAAATAATACAAATGAAATTAAATTAAAAAAAAAACCTTTCATTTTATTGCAATGTGATATTGTGGCAGGATGATAATTAGCATATGCTTTATATTTGATCAATCCAAAATTATATATACTGATTATATCATTAGACATGTAACATCCATTTTTATTGCAACATTTTCTTTCTATAATTTTCATAAAGGTTCAAACATGAAGAGTGAACACACTTGAGTTACAAATTGTTATCCTAAAAATAAAATATACAAGCCAAAAAGAGTGTAGGGCTAGAATCATTTGGAGCTAAAAAAGGTAAAATGCTAAGTATTGATTAAAATTATAAAAAAAATAAACTATTATATTGCTATTACTTCATGTTTTATTGGAAAAGGCACATCAAAATTTATGGCTAACAAATACTTGAAAAAATAAAAGATAACTAGTAGGTTTATTATTCTAAAGTGGCCAAAATAGAAAAAACAAATTGACTAGTTACCATCAAACAGCAATTAAAATTCAATTCCCAAAAAAATGTCTATCAAGCAAATGTGTCTATCAAGCTTATATATGGACTTAAGGTAAACCAAGCTTATTCCGCACAAAAGCCTTCCTCATACCCCTGGGCACTGAAAAGAAGAAGTTCACGATGGAAGAAGACGAAGCAATGATCTCTGCAACCTCCAGCATTTGTGTATCAGTCAAATCAAGATCCTCAATATCAAGTAATTCTTCAAAAACCTTGTTGCGATATTCATTGTCAGCAGATAGACTCTTGAAATTACTTGTTACCTCCTCAATGTTTTGACTTGAACGCTCGCAGAAGGAAACAAAGCTATTCGATGACGCGATTAAAGTTTCTATGAGAGCATCATCAGATTTAGCCTTCCTTTTCTAGAGGTGGGTTTACTTTGGGATGAAGAGTTGTTCTTATTTGCAGTGCCTTCCATCGGTGGTCGAGATGTGGGGCTGTCATTCTCAAATCCCTCTAGATTTTCATGTTCTCCATCCTCATCAAGATTGATAGCATCTTCAAGAATCTCTGCGACTGCATCTCCAAGATCTTCAGCACCTTGACTTGTTGCTTGGTCTTTTCCAAATATGATCGACAAACTATCAAAATGAGGAAATGATTTGTTCTAAAGACCAGATGCATTCGAATGGCTCTATAATAAGAAAAACAAAAAGGTGGACTAATTAGAAATGAATCATATGCTAAGCAACATAACTATAAGTAACACGTAACATTTTATTTCAATACCTTGACCCACTAGTCCCATACATCTTGATCGCAGGTTACACAAAACCTATTTGGGTCCTATCCAAAGCCTGACGAGTAGTACAACATATCATAAATAGCATAATATTGTGACTTCAATAGCTTATGCCTTGAATGAATGTGAGGTTGAGCTTTGACACCACATCCAGGTGATCATGCTTCCATCACCTTTTCAAGTTGTATCAAGAATCTAGATTTAAAATTATTACCTTCTCCAGCACACCAAAGAAGATCATTCTTCAATTCCAGCATGCATTCAACTAGCAAAACATCTTGCTGCGTTGTCCATTAATGCTTCTTTTTGGTCTGGGTTTCGTGTTGACTTTCACTAACATCCATATTCATTTCTAAGAGAAAATAATGTAAATGGAACCATTAGAAAGTCCCCATAATGAAAAGTAATATCAATGCAACAAACATTTTTTTTGAAAAACATTACATAATTTCAAACGACCAAAACAAGGTTCCAATTGCATTACATACGTCAATAATAATAGAGTTCACATAGTTATTGAATCAAACAAGGCAACAAACACATATGCATTTAACATGCAATGCTCAAAAAGTTGCATAAAATGTTGAGATATGAAAATCTCAAGCCATTCCAACCATCCAAAGGTGAAACATGACCAATAAATTCATCTTTCATGTCATTGCCTTCGAGTGGAGTGTCTTCTGGTACATTAGTCTCAAGTGGGTCGATGAACATCTTTCTCCTAATATGATTATGGAGTAGGGCACATGCAGAGACAATTCTTGCATGAGATTTTATAGGATTAAAGGACCTCTATATGAGAATAGCCCATCTCATCTTGAGAAATCCAAAGCATCTCTCAATAACATTTCTAACAAATGAATGTTTGTAATTGTAGAACTCTCGTGGTGTTCTAGGTTGATAATTATCTCTCCAATCATTCAAATGATAACGTTGACCTCTGTATGGCATCAAAAATCCCTCTCCATTGGTATATCCAACATCACATAAGTATAAAAACCTACCATAAAAAAACTACATTAGAGAAATAACCCAAAGTCTATGTAATTTTAATAATATTTTTTAGGCTTAAATACATTTTTAGTCCTATAAAATCGAAAAGTTTGTGTTTGGTTCTTAGAAAATTTTTCGTTAGGATTTAGTCCTATAAAAATTTTATGTTCGTTTTTAGTCCCTGCTGTCAGTTGGAGTTGGACTATAAAATCGAAAAGTTTATGTTTGGTCCCTAGAAAATTTTTCGTTAGGATTTAGTCCTATAAAAATTTTATGTTCGTTTTTAGTCCCTGCTATCAGTTGGGGTTGGATGTTGCTGACGTGACCATTAAGTTCGTGATAGGGACTTTGTATGGGCAGAGTCCCACATCGAGTAGTATGGGCTGCTTGATGGGGTATTTAATCTCTTGGCTCTCCCTCCCTAACAGCTAGCTTTTGGGGATGGGCTCTCCAGGGGTTTGGGTACCTATCAATGGGATCAGAGCCGGTAGTCGACGCATCGGAAAGGGCTACCTACGGAGGGGCTAACCGGCCAAGGCCGAGTGAAGCGCCGTAGAGTGGAGCCGCCGGGACGTCGGCTTTCCGGGGAGGGTGTATTGATAGGGACTTTGTATGGGCAGAGTCCCACATCGGGTAGTATGGGCTGCTTGATGGGGTATTTAATCTCTTGGCTCTCCCTCCCTAACAGCTAGCTTTTGGGGATGGGCTCTCCAGGGGTTTGGGTACCTATCAGTTCGCCACGTGGCAAAATCCATTTTTAACACCCATTTACCCAAAAGCCTAACCCCAACCGCTAACCCGACTGGACCCGATTTAAAATTTAAAAAAAAAAAAAAAAAAAAAAATAGAACCTCTCCTTCTCTCTTCTCTCTTTTCTAACCCTAAGCTCTGATCCAAACAAAAATCTAGAACCAAAGTTTAGAAGCAAAAATGGGTTAGGAAATGTAAGAGTGCAACTTTTCTACTTGCTATGGCAAAGACCAAAGGGATCAATCTCCGTTTTAATGCATAAAGAAAGAGGGGGCATAAGCTACAGCCTTCATTCATTTCCATTTCCATTCAGTAGTGTAAAACTAAGAACCCCTCCCCATTCTAAACTTGAGAATAAGCAAGACACACAAATTGAGCCTCTCTGTCTCACTCTTCTAGATCTCTTTCCACCATGAACAACTCCCAAGACAATAGGGGTCATCAGTGTCCAAAGAAGAGGAAATCCACCAGCAGCAGCAGGGCCTGCAAGGCCTCCTCCACCTTGAGGACTTCGAGGCGAAGGTTCTACGGCGGTGGCCGCGGCGGAAGCGACAACAGAAACGAAGAAGAGAGGCAGAAGGGCATCTCCGCCATGTTGAGGCTCTACGACGACCCATGGAAGATCAAGAAGACACTTACGGACAGCGACCTCGAGATTCTGAGCAAGCTCCTCTTGGCGGCAGATATGGTGAAGAAGCAAATACTCCCAATGCTGGGGATCGATCACGTGAGGGCAGCTGAGACAGAGGAAGGGACCGTAGTTAGGGTGTGGGACACAGAGAGAGAAGGGCATTTGGGTTTGTCATGGAGGTGCTGATTTCGTCTTGGTCAGATGAGAGAAGCGTAGTCTATTCTTGGGGAAATGGGTGATGACAGAAGATGAGTGGATTTTGTTCTGGCGTGCTTCCTGTCAACAGAGGATTGGCGTCGTGACTGAGAGAAGGGCGTGAGTTTGTCACGGAGAAAGGGTGGTTGTGAGTGGTGAGTTCGAGATTTGGGGAAGAGAAGAGGGTGGTTGGGTGGTTGGAGATTTGGGTAAGAGAGGAGGATGGTTGAGAGAAGAGGATCGATCGTGGGAGAGGGATTTGGGGATTTTTTATTTTTTTTTTAATTTGAAAACAGGTAGGGTTTGGGTATCCAGGTTGGGTCCGTGGTTAGGTTGGAAATGTGGATTATGCCATGTGGCATGCCACGTGGCGAACTTAACAGTCACGTCGGCAACATCCAACCCCAACTCACGGGAGTGACTAAAAACAAACAAAAATATTTTACAAGGACTAAATCCTAACGAAAAATTTTCTAGGAACCAAACACAAACTTTTTGATTTTACAGGGATTAAAAATGTATTTAAGTCTATTTTTTATAAGTGACTAAAACTATTACCTTGTGGTACTTTTAAGCCTCTTGGTCATGATATTGCATCTCTTAGCACTCTACCATTTGCGGCAGACTCTTCCCACCCAGGTAAAATGTATATGAATTGCATATCTTGACTGCAAACTCCTAAGACATTCATAGCTAATTCACCTTTCCATATCCTGTACCTAGGCTTCTCAATCTCTTCAACAGTGCACTTAATATATGTTCCATCTAATGCACCTAGACAATTCTAAAAAAAAAAATTGTATATAATTAATATGATGTTGTCATAATAATCAAAATAATATAAAAACCTCTTAAGAAATGTCAAAGTACCTTAAACCACTTCCATTTGAAATCAGTTGAATTTTCTGGTATAGGTTCGGGTTTCTTGAGTAATAACTCATGACAAAGAAGGATAGAATTCAAAACTGATTTGAAATGCCTACTAATAGTCTCACCACTCCTCACAAATTGTCTTTTGATTATCCTATTCTTCACATGATGAGCACATATGTGTAAAAACATTGCAACCATCTCTTCCACACACATATTCTTCGTACTTGATAGTCTCCCAACAGTTCTCAACATATCACACAGTTTATTAAAGCTTTCTCTCTATCCATACGCGTATTCTCTATACATGCGAAATCAATATCATAGATGGTCCTTCTCAAACTAATCTCCCTAATAGATTGACGATCACTCTCGCCTACCCTTCTTCACTTATTCCTTCTTACTACCAAATAAGCACAATAAGCTTTTAAAAAAGCATGGTATGCAACAATGGCTTTATGGAGCTCAATGATCATTATAAGGAATGATATCAATTGTAATTGTGATTCATCCATTCCACTAACTAGAAACAACAAAAACAAAGAGAATCAAATACAATAGATTGCAAAAAATAAAATAAAAATAAAAGTCAGATTCATCTAGCTTGGTTAGACAAAATCATGTGATGCACAAGAGAATGTTAAGCTTTAGAAACATGTAAATTGTGTGTGACATAAGATTTAACATTAATGAGAAACAGGACCTAATTCAAATTAAGCATCAGATGATTTAAACCTATCAAAACCACGTGTAGCTGCAGAGAATAAAGGTAAAAATGAGAGAAGCCATTGTGTATATCACCACTTATGTTATTTCAGAATACTAAACCTTCTTGAAACACTAATATTTGACTGGTAGATGGTAGGGTTCAATTCTCGAGAATTCCTGAATAAGAGTAAGACTACTCGAGAAGGTCATGGCCGCCAAATACTAGTAAGGGTTTTTTTTTTATAAAAGAATGTTTTAAACAAGACAATGTCATTACAAGAGAAAGATATACACAAGTTTCACCACTCCTTATGATTCACAAAGTCCACCCCAAGCATTTAACTCTGTAAGTAATTAATTTTGTTATTGACTATGTCATTATCTAAATCCCCATAGAGGCTTAAATGTCAAGTTGTAATCAGGTGCACAAACAGACAATATGTATGTATATGAAATTTAATTTAATGCCTATGTCAATGGGGCAAAACAAAAGGAAACACAAACAGAATAGTGCAATGTTGCTGAATAGTGCACAAAATACAAACTGAAGCTACTGTAATGCACAACAGAGCAGCAGAAGAATAGAACAGCAGAATGGTGCACAAAACAGCACCAGCTAGCACACTGAAGGGCTAAACAATGAACTGCAGCATGATTGGAGTGCATGCATAAACCAACAGCAGCAGCCAGAAACCAGCAACATCAGCCAATAACAGCAACAGCACAAAAGCGAAAACCAAAAACAGCAACAGCAACCGACAAACAACAAACAAAGAAATAATGGAAGCAGAGAAAAAAGTGATAGTAGCCGCAGTAGATCAGCAAGCAAACACCAGGCACAGCAGTACCATAACCATCAACAACACAACACCCTAAATCATTAACAATCCAGTAGCCTATCATCCATTGACATGTCAACCACTAAAGATTGAAACCGAAACAGTGCAAGCAGAATAAGGAAACTGATTTCGGTTTAGTGACTTCAAATCTTATTACTCCGACCATGCTCTTGTTGATGAGTATGGCATCAATTTTTATGAAACTGTGAGTAAAACATGGTTGACAACCACATTTTCATTTGAGTTTTATGTGCTTCATTACCTTTTTTTTAATATTGGAAGAACACTTGTGGAGCGCAAAAAAACAAACATGAATGTAGAGGAGTTTTCTTTTCAATAGCCAGAGATATCAAGCCAAGGCTTGCTGACACAGATTCTAGAGCTGAGGTATGTTGTTGACCTTTTTCTTTTCCTTTTGCACAAAATTATAAGTGCTTGCATGAATGGAGCCTTAATTTCCTCCATATTTACGGTTTGTTTGGTTTCCATTGTCATTTCCTATTTCTTGTTTTCACGATGTTGTCAAGAAAATAGTGAAAACAGGACGCACAGGTTTTATTGTTTGCACTATTTACTTCACAAAATCCTGAAAATTAAGAAAAACAAGAGCGAAAATAGGAAATCTAAACATAAACCAACTAGACCATAATTTTTCACAAGAAGTGTGGATTTTCTTCAAAAAAAATTGTTGATCAAATATATGGGTTCTTTAATGCTAACTTTCTAAGGGAGACCTTAAAATTATTGCTTCTTTCTTGATTGTTGGATGATGATATTATATTGTGTGGTGGTTTCAGCCTCAGACTATCAAGATTAACCAACCAGACCAAGCAGCCAGTGGTGGCCAAGCTGCTCAAAAATCTGCTTGTTGTGGTTCATGAAAAAGAATCAGTCTCTGCATTAAGAGGGTGCAGATTCAACGCTTGCCCTCATATAGGTTGATATACTTAATTTCATGACATTTTACCAGTGGGAACATGTAAAGAGACAAAGGCATGTTATTTCACATGAAAGTTAATATGCCATATACTGACATGGCAATGACATGCTTATTGAAAATTCACTATGAATCTACGATCAAGGAAGATTACACGGAGCAGCCAATCAACGCTTAAATCCAAAGTGCAATACACCTAAATCCTCACTGTTGCTTAGATTTAGTATACTCTACATTCTACAATGTTAGTGCCAATTTTACAATATAGTAGAATGATGCTTGTGAATTAGGCATCAGCCCAGTTCCTCATCCACTTCACAAATCTGTGAAAAATCTTAACTACATAAAATTGCAAAACTCTCTGGCCAAGTCACATGTTGGGTTAAGCCCGACATGCCCATTTCTGTGCCTACTAGGACCCTGGCGGAGACCTATAAAGTGCTATAGGGTACTACAAACAGTAATACCAAAAACTAAAAAGCTCAAAGCAATCAGTTTATTTATAGGATGTTTGATGTATTCTTTTTGGTAGTGATTTTGAACCTCATGCAATTCTAATAGCTTATACAATTGCTGCACCAATAAAAATTCCAGGAGCTGAAACAATTCAAGAAGAACATAAGAGCTTCAATTCAACAAAGATTCTCGAGAATTGAACCCTAGCATATGCATCATCCAATCGTTTGGTTTGTACATCAACAGCCATTGTCACTATGATGCAGGTTTTCCTCTATGGTCCCCCTTTATCCGATACCCAACAGAATCGACGGAAATAGAATCTGAAGGAAAAGGAAGAGAAGGAATCGATGGTTACCTGAGAAACTTGAAGAGAAGAATGGTGAACTCCGACGCGAAGCCGTGAGAGAGGAGCTGGAGACGTGAGAGCCGTGAGAGAGCGCGACAACAGATGGAGCCGTGAGAGAGGAGCTGGAGCGGATGGAGGAGGCAGAATGGCGTGAGAGTCAGTGATTTATGGGTGAGGGGCATTGTTGTGATAAAAAAAGTTGAAAGATTACCCAGTGGTGGTAATTCGGCAATTCACATTGTTAATAATATTGCGCAACTAAACATGTTGAATTAATAAGTCACATTACTAATGATAGATTATTCCATATCAAACCAAATATTTCTTAAAAAAAAAGTTTTATTTTATTACTTTTTTAAACTTATCATTCTAATTTTTTCACCAGCTCCATCAATTTATCATTTTGATTCAAGTTTCAATATAATTACTCTTTATCCATTTATTTTACATATATTTATGTATATTTATAATTTAATACTTCAAAGGAGTTGTTTCTTCCTTACTTATTTATTTAGGTGAGTTGTTTCTTCCTTACTTTGTTATGCCACTAATGGAAAAATATTTTTTTTTCTTGTTAACCATGAAAGAGTAACATTAATTTTTTTATTTTGATAATAGAAAAGAGAGATATAATCGAATACAATATACATTAACTCTTGGTTAATTTAAATGGATCTTTAACTACACGTGATTTCATCATTTAGATTTTTAAATTCAAGACTTGTAATTGAAAAAAAAGTTTTGCTGCACGTACACTAAAAAATATATATCATACATATACTCTATACTTATATACATAAAGTTTGTGTTTTAATGTCTGTAATGTTTGTGCACTTAATTAAGTATAATTGAGAATATCATCTATAAGTTTGTAATGTTTGTGCACTCATGAGAATAAAGTTTGTGTATTATTAATGGTGAATGTATGAGTGTATAAAATTGGGTGTACATGTAGCATTTTAGTTAAAAAAAAATAGTATTGCAAGAGTTTTATGTTGTAATGAACCAAACTAGCTTGTACTCTTTTTTTTTTTTTTTGAGAGGTAACTTGAACTAAATTGATTGTGATCCATTAAACTTTAAAGGTGGGTGATTTGGAAAAAAATAAATATAAGAAATAACTATTTGAGTCAATAGATAATTAGACTCGTGAGTGTCTTGTGTGATTTGGAATATTAACTTTTAAATCTTATGTTTTTATTAAAAAGTGAAAATTTAAAATTTTAATATAATAAAAATTGTAAAAACTTAAAAACCTTGTTATTTTTAATTTTTTAATTAGTGTTCTAAGAACACCAATTAACAAAACTTTTTTAAATAAAAAATAGAGACAATTTCAATTGAACTTTAGTTAATTCAATTATATTTTATTTGTGAGAAATATAATTAAAGAAAATAAATAAAAATACCTTTAAAAATAATATATGTTGATAACAGATCTAGCTTATCAATCAATGTTATAACTTAAATTTTCTTCAAGACAAATTGAAAGGGAAACAATTATTTGGTAAAGTTTGAAATTGAATTGGCTCTTGAAAGTAGGGATGGGAACAATATTCTTAACATAAACTTTTTCATTAATTTTTTGCCTAAGCTTGATTTATCAAATATTTTTTTTTTCTTCAGTCTGGCCTAACTTGTTTGAGAGGCTTGGCCTGGAGCCTGGTAGACCTGCCTACATATATATTTACCAAAAATTTGTTGTCTGGTCTATTTATCATGGTCTGTTTAATATTTAAATAAAACTTAAATATCCACAAATAAAAAATGTGATAGATCAACAAAAATCTCAATTGCAACAATAATCTAATATTTAAACAAAAATTCATACATCAATCCAAATTGCAACTCTATAGATTAAGAAAAAGATTTCATTATTAACAACATAAATTTAAACTTCCAATAATGAAACATTTAAACATATTAGTCTAACATAAATGATTAAATAAAACATACATAAACAAGATTAGCAACTATGCTTAGTTTGTTTATTCATCCCCTACATATGAGCAAGCACGTATGATTTAATTGCTATTTTTTATCTTTTAATGTGAGAATGAGAAATAAAAGAAAGATAAAATTATTTAATTTAGGGTTTTTAAAAATAATAAAATTATATTAATAAATTTGTTTGTATAAAATATAATACTAGTTTAGTGATTAAAACATGTCTTGATATGTTGACTATATATAATGTAAGTGCAATGAAAGTAATATAAGTAAATTTATAAAGCCTTCCCAGAAGGAATATTTTGATCGTTCGTTAATGTTTAAAATAAAGTCTATTGAATATGAAGAATAAGATGTAACTCTACATTAGCACTTAATTTGTTTATTTATTCAAATCACTGAAAATGACTGCTTCCCTCTTTTTAAAAAATACAATTAACTTTTGAAAATAGAATCTCCTACAATGCTAATAAGTTATAATTAAATTTATATATTTATTAAAAGTTGGTAACGATATTTTAAAAAAAATTGATAAAAGTAAGGCTAATAAAATAATATCAACAGACAATATGCACCGACGCATATTTCTTCATTTTATAATTTTCTATATTTAATTTTATTTTTGAAATTTATATTGAGTGTAAATATTTTATTCAATTAACTAATTATTGTATATCATCATGTGTATACAAAAGGCAAACACTTTTAATCATACAATAATATATATTTGATATTATATAAAATAATATACACTAAAAATATATCAAAATTAAATTACTTATAAAAATAATTTTATCAAATATCAGTCAATTAAAACTCAAAACTCAGATTATGGCGAGTAATTATCTTTTGTAATACTATATTGATTATTTACCACGATTTAACCTTTTTTTTCTTCTAGTTTTTTTATTGTGATATAGTGTAAATTTAGTTAACAATATCAATACATAAAAATTAATGTTACCATTTATTTTTTAATTTATTTTATTGAAGGTGACTTCTCTAGTTATATTATACAACATCCACAATGATCAGACGAAATTCAATAAACTTAAGATAAAAATAATTTCGATAAAAATAAAATAAAAATGAAAATATACAGTATACACAATGATATTTTTTTTGGTTATAAACTATACACATTGTCGATTTCCCCTATTGATATTTTGTTTTTTTTGGTTTATTACATCTACACTACGCTACATACATACATACATCTATATCGATACTATTGATATTCAATGAATGTAAAATAAAAAGTAATAATAAAAATGATATTGTTTTTAGCTCCGAATGAGAGCATTCATTTCCCTGGTTCGATTCTGGATGCCCAAGGTACAGTTACCTCTATCACCCTCGCTTCGCTGAAATCACTCCCTTTCCAATAGCTTCATCGTTGCGTGTGTCTGTGTCCCCATCATCATCAAGGACTGTGCTCTTGTGGCATTTCTTATTCTCTTGGCGGCGGCGGCGGCGGCGGCGGCTATTCCCATGTTTCTTCTTCTCTCTGCTAACCACTTTCTTCATTCTATTATTGCTCCCCTCTCAGCCCCTAAGTAGGTTTTCCAGCAAAGGCACTGTAATGGATTTTCGGTCTTCCTAGTATGATCAAAATGCTTTCTGTGAGGTAAAGTCTCGAACTTTTATGCCTTTTCTTATCTGGGCATCTCTTTAATTTGTTCTTCTCCGCTTCGTCCCTCATCCTTTGCCAAATGTTTTGACATGTAATTTGGTTATTAGTACGAAAAATGTAAACTTGTGTCGATTTTCTGATATGGGCTGTTTGGTGATCAAAACGTCGAGACGCTGTTTTTTTGTCTTTAATTGGCTGCATCTGCGTCACTGTTCTATACGCATTTATGCATTATTTTGAGGGCTTCTCTGTTAACGGGTGTTAGGGATTTGTGGAGGCGGCATAGGAGGAAGGTTTTCCTTACAGCTGGTGTTTTAGGAAGTGGGTATCTTTTGTATAAGCTTTATGGTGCTCACAGGCATAGGGTCGATGCTCTTGAGAGAGAGCTCGCAGATCAGAGGGAAAGTGAGGAGCTCATGAAGGCTCAGTTAAGTCAATATCCACCTCCAATGCTTCATGTTATATAGATACAGATAGATGGATACGTTTTGTATGATCTTAAGTTTCCAATCTCCCGTCTTGAAACCAGAAATGCTGATGGTTTTGCCTTCTCTTGTTTTCATCGACCATGATAGGATGCAAGCGCACTTTGAGAATGTTCAGAGGATTTCTGATACAATAACATTGCCTCATGCTATGCACAACTTAAGTTGTCGGATAGCCGAAGAGTTGGATCTTTCTCAGCTTCTCGAGAGGCTGATACAAGGAAAGGGTCAGCCGAACACTTTAACGCAATCAGAGAAACTAGAATTATGGGATAGACTCAAAATTCTAAGTATGAATTTGATCTTGTTGGCTTCCACATTTACTATACTTGTAGATCTGGTTGCAATAATCAATAAGGAGTTAAAAATATACATAATTATGTGCAATTTTTTTTTTCTGTAGGTTTTACAAGAATGTCATTGTCAGTATGGGCCACAACAATGCTTAGCTTATATACAAAAGTTCAAGTAAATATACTAGGAAGGCATCTATATATTGATACTGCACGAAGCCTTGGAAGTGCAATGGTAAGAACAGCCGTCTTTCTTCTTTTTCCTTTTCTTTCATTCTATTTTTATTGTTTGAGTGTTGATTTCTTCATGTCTCTTACCAAAGCCGTTGTTGAGTATAATTGGGATACTTAGGATATATAAGGAGCATAAAGGAAACTGCATGGTACTCTGTCTAGGAGCTCAAATTCTTGAGAAAAGTGTAGCACTTATGCTTAACAAAGAGGGGTATGTGTCCTAGAAAGGTGTCCTACAAATGTTATACTCTATAGTTGAGGATTTATCTATTGTTATTTGTTTTTTATCCCATTTTTGTACTTTGGATTTTCTTTTGTTACATTGAGATTACATTTTGATGATGAACTTAATTCTGGGGAGAGCTAGTGAAGGAGGGTTTGAAAAACTGGAACTATTTCTGTTGTTAAAATTGCTGGTTTTGCTACCCAGTTGATTGAACCAATGCACGGGTCAATTCTCAAGGTCGACCAGAATTTCAAAGCTTTCCAATCAAATTGTTTAGGAAGTGTATTTGTTGTCTTCCTACGGTTAACTTTCATTCCTAATTCAACCCACAAAAGAGCTTCAATGTGTATACTTTTCAACTAATTCACACATATCATACATGCAATCTAAAAGGTTCTTGCTCTGTGTGCAGGAAAGTGGAGATGTAGTTGGTAGGGAAGACCAGCAGAAATTTCTAGGAAGTGTTGATTTTCTCGCTCAACACGGTATGCCTGCCTTGATTTCTGATATGGAGGTGGCAACAAACGAAGTTCTCAAAGGGTAATGTTTCCTTCATAATTTTGAAGATTAGCAAGTTGTGAGAAATTGTCCTTAAGAAATACAACAACAGAGCCATATCCCACTAGGTGGGGTCGGCTAAAATTTTGTCCTTAAGAAATAAAAATAGAATGTTTAAACTCTTCATAAGATATGGAACAATCAACAATCTTATTTGCCTACAATTGAGGACGTATATGTGTGAATATAGAATATCAGAGTGAAGTGAGTAATCATGGGTTGTAATCATTGGTTTGGAACTTGGAATTGCCGACTTCATTTAATCAAGTCTAGAGATGCCTTATATAGATAAATGATCAAAACTCATTTTGAATGAACTATAGATAATTTTTTTGTGCAGAAAGCAGTTGAATCATTTCTTCAACAGTACAGCACTTCATGAAACAATCATGCAGATACTCTACACATTCATGAGCCTGGGGAGTCCGCATTCCTGGGTAAAGTATATGATGCCTGAGGATGTTAAATCACATTCTGCAACCCCTAGCATCCGTGATCCAGCTCTTTCTGAGGTGACTGAATTTGAACAACTTATGATGGAAGCACGGGCAGTGTTATTAAGGTATATATATATTTATGTTTTGGATGTATTGGTTAATTACAAATGCCTTGAAACTCAATAACCTGTGGCTGCATCAACCATGTGCATGAACTCTCTGCTTTTAACTTGAGGGGTGACTAATGCACTTGTTGACATTTGTGAGATTGTTTTTCTGGAAGGAAATCCTAGGTGTACCTGAAACTTTACAGAAATTTTATACAGAAAGATATGTCATGTTGGACCAATCACATACAAGTATTTTTTATGGGTTGTGTAGGATCCACATTTGATGTCATGCTTGGCCTCATTCTGTGAAGCAATTATGTAATTTTCTACAAATAGCATTTAAACATGTTGATGTCAGAGGATGGTTGATACTATTTCTAGCATTTTTGTTTTACTCGCTCAATGGGCATTTATTTGAAGAAAAGGACAGTTGTCTTTGTTAAACTTGCCTTGGAACTCGTGTTCTAGTGTTCCAGGCATAAACAAATGGACCATCCGTTGCTGAGTTTCATCATCTCATATAATTTCCTTCCTTTCTTTTGCAGTGCTGAATTTGGGAGCATCGTAGAGACATCTCTAAAAGCAGTGGTGGATACGCTGGTGGAGCACATGGGAGCTAAATTTAGAGGAGGAAGTGTTGCTACTGGCTTGCCTCTGGCGAGAGTGTTGCCTCAAGTTGCACAGATGTGTCCTTTGCTTCTTGAAGAACCCAGCAAAAACCAGTTCATCAAGATCATAAAAAACATACCAGAGGTTGAACTTTTTTTCACGATCCTCTATGCAAATATGCCAGGTGCATATTGATTAAGATTTATGTTCCAAATGAAAGAAACCCAAAAAAGATTAAATTTATTGCATGGAAGGCTTGTGGCATTAGTGTACAAAAATTTGAACGAGCTTCAAAGAGATAAATAGGAGCTAAATTATTAGCCTTCCCTAATGGCGTAATTCTTCTATAATGCTCCCTCCTCCCAGGCCTTTAACCTTGGCTTTCGGAGGAACCGGGGATTTAAGGACTATAGTTTGCTTTGTTGCCAGTATTTATTGTATACACGGGAATTATGTCCTCCATTTCGTTTATTCATGCAGTGCTATGTTGGATTGGCCATTCAAATGTCTAGTTCTAACAATCCCCCCCCCCCC
>QANU01004276.1:131704-146696 GCA_003254905.1 Nissolia schottii
ATGTGTTTAATGGTTTTTTTTTTTTTTTTGGTTACCCTGTTTTGATAAGGGTAGTGATATCATTATTGTATGTTAAGGAATCAATGAGAGTAAAATTTGTATTTTTGTAAAACAAAAATTTGAAGCGTGGAGCATGGAAAGGATTGAAAATCTTGACATTATATTTTAAGTTATAAAGCGGGTGAGTCTCACTGAGATAACTGAGTAAGGAAGGTCTCGAACTCAGGCCTTTGTTTAAGTAATGTCAAGTCGTTTATCAGTTGGACTAACTCTTGTTGGTTATATAAGTATTACTTTTGAAATAGTAGTGTGAAAGTTAATCACATTCCTTGACGTGATAATATGTAGTTAGATAATTATGTAAACAATATTTTGTCAATATATAATAATTAAATTTAAAATATATTACATATTAATCAACATTTACTTTAGTGAAGGAATTTGATTTTGTCTTTTTTAAATAATATCTTACATTCAAGTTTTGTGGTTTAAAAAATGATTGATGTAAAGATAATTTATCGTAGAGTGAGTTAAACAAAGTCAAATAAAATTAAGTGAAATTGAATAAACTTTTGATAATTTATAATGGAGGAAAAAACAAATCTCTTGAATTATGGATATATTTTAGATAAGATGTATCTCTACAATGTGAGAATCTTTGTAAAATTGTAAATTGAGAAATTGAAGAGATGGAAACCTTTAAATTAACAAATTATAATATGCAGTTTAGATAGATTCTCTTCGTAAGGGAAAAAAGAGAGAAGAATAGATAGAGAGTGAACTACGAAATAACAGTGCTGTATATTGGGTTTGGCCTCTCACCGCCGCCATCGGGACTGGTTCTCTCTCTCTCTCTCTCTCTTTGCAGCAACAAACGGCGATGGGGGATGGTAACAAAGGGGACATTCTGATACTGGAAGCCCCGCCTTCTTATGGCCGCCCGTCTTCTTCTTCCGACGCCGAAATCATCGACGCTCTGCCTTACATTGACGACGACTATGCCAACCCCAGAGTCAAACTTGAGGTTGACCGCCTCGTCGAGGACGAAATGCGCCGTAGCACCAAGAAGCCCGCCGATTTCCTCAAAGACTTGCCTCCTCTTCCCAAATTTAATTTTCAGGTTTCTTTTCTTTCGCTAGCTACCGAGTGTTAGGGTTTTCCTTTTTTCTTCTTTTCGTAACTGGAAATTGTGCTTTTAGTTTGTTTAATTTGTTTTATGTTGCGGTAATTAGGTTAACTACGCATCAATCAAATTGTTGATTGTGCGCATTGAATGAATTACAGGACTACCCTATGATTGCTAGGGAGCATGAACGTGTGAGAGCTGGAAGGCCTCCCGTTTCTCTTGATAGGTCACGGTATGAATTGGAAATGCCACCTGTGAATAAGAGGAATGATGAAGCTGCTTGGAAGCAAGCACTTCAGAGAGCTCAACGCCTACTGCAATATCAGATGATGAGGTATCCACTCGTGCAATGTTAGATAGCTTACACACATCACGAACTAGGAATGTATGGCAGTTTCAGCCACGGGATTAAGAGGCAGAACTGCATTACCGTTGATGCTGTTGTTGAGATTCATCCTGTTTTGAAGACTAATTTCTCCGTTTTGTTACATGGAACAAACAATTATGGTGTTTGGGAACTCTGCCGTGTGTGTTTTTTGTTGTTTTCAGTCAGGTCTATCATGTTGCATGAAATATTTGCATAAACTTTGAAGATTCTTTTGTCTGGCTGCTGTTTGCTGATTTATCTCTTACGGAATCCACAACATTTTTGGAGCTTAGTGCTTACAACTTACAATGCTTTATCTGGTTGAACTGCAGGATGGAAAATTTGGAATTGTTGTTGAAATATGGTCCTGATGCGTGGAAACAGCACAACCAACGATTGGAAGTATACTTGACAAGGTTTGTTGATGAAATTCATATGGCTCACATTTTCTTTCTTTCAATTAACAATTGAATTCTATATTGCTTACCTACGTCACGTCAATGTTTTCTTGCTTATCAGCTTGTAACTCCTGTACTTCATTACATTGTGCATCTTTTACTATGTACATTGTTAGTGATGCTAGTGAATGTAGTTTCTGTTGATCGACAGGCCTCCCTTGGACTCAAACAACTTGCACTTGGGATGTCTGTTTTACCTTTCCAGTTTAAATTTCTTCCTTTCAGCAACATGCTTAAGTTTTTTGGTTGATTTATGTGTAGACAACAACACTCTAGAAAAGTTATTATTTCATCATTAAAGATGATCCTCTACACAGGTTCTTAGGTATTATATATTCATGTTTGACTAGGTTCACCCCATAGTATTTTCACTATTTTGCCTGCCAAGACTTTTTACAGTGCGTAAGTAATTTTACATTTTGGCTTTTAACAGTTTTAGTAAAGCTGTAGGGCATAGTATTTATTACTTCAGTGCTTAAAAAATCCATAACCTTATATTTATCATGCTTTCAAAAGAGTTAGTTAATATTAAATGAGTGAAGTTTGTTTGAATGTAAATAAGCAAGTATCTGAAAGAAGCAAGTTAAGAAAATAGTGAACCTTTCCTGTAATGACTAAAAGGGGAGTGCAATAGGCTAGGCCTATGGCTCCATCGCATCTCTAAGCATGTGTCAAACTCTCAAAGCTCTATATAGTGTCTTTTGAAGGCTGCATTGTCATAACTACTGTCAATTTTCTTTCATTCATTTTAATTACGAGAAGCTATTTATATCGTTGAAGTTTGAAGTGACATAGTCACGTAGCATGATCTGCAAGAGTCATCGTCATCATTCATCAAGTTTAGTTTGGACCTGCGAGCCCCGAATTCTTCAGATTTGTGTTGTTCTTGTCAATTTGCATAAATAGGAAAGCTTTTGCTTGATCATGATAACACCCGTTCTTTGTCTGCATGGTTGATGTTAAGTATGGTCTTTGTCACAATTGTGTTTTCTATTTTCAGAATGCAGAAATTAGCTCTTGTGTTTTCTATTTTCAGAATGCAGAAATTAGCTCAGGAACAAAATGAAAAGATTGAAAAAGTAAATCGTGAAAGGAAATATCATCAGGTGAAATGACTTTCGGGTCCACCCATCTCTCTGTTATTTGTTTAAAAACTGTGTTAAACTTGTACTTAAAATACCCCTTTTTTCACTATTGTCAGCAAAATACGGCATATGAGCTTAATGCTCTGTCAATGCAATGGAAAGATTTGTGTCAGAAAAATATAGACATCCAGTCTGCTTGTGCTTCTCTTGAAGCTCGCATAAAAGAACTGAAAGCAGCAGCAGCAGAAAGGTGAATTTGCAATGTAAATTGTTTCCCTAGTCTGATTTCACTAGTCCTGTTGTTAACTAGTTCTTTCATTTTCAGAGGCTGGAACGTGGAAGCTATCACAGAAAATGGACCATTGGCAAATTCGGAAGTATGAGATTTGCATAACTTCATCTAGTCTTTATTTTTTTATTTTATTTTGGTCGACCATACAGTTTTGTTAACGAAATGAATTTGTTCTGCTCAAAACTTCTGACATTTATTGCAACGTACTTCTCAATATCTTGTTTTATAAATGCTATGGAAGAAAAGGTTGCCCGTTAAATCACCGGAAGGAAATGAAATTATTGCAGAAACACAACGTGCTTTTGTGAAGCTCATACCCAATTGCTAATATAACCCATCTCCGTGGGAAATGTTAGATATCCTGCCATTTTTTACTTTGAGAGAACTTATCACTTAAAGCTGGAATGATATGGTCGTGGTGCTTTTATGATCATGACAACACAAGAATTTTCCCATCTCCATTCCATTCCACCTTATGTGTAGCAAGCGGCATCCACTCATACCAATTTTTTTGCCCTTGTAGTCTTTTGTGCATAGCCCATACTGTAGGGTAGGTTTGGAATCATATAATATGGGAAATTATTTGATTTACAAATCAATTCTCATATTTAGTATCTTCAAAAAAGGAATTGATTTGATTACCTAAATTCATGGGAATTTAAATTGATTTCATTAGAAATTCTATTACGTTTGTAAGAGTTTGTTTGAAATTGAATTTATTTTAATATAAAAGATTATTTTATTGTTATTCAAATAACTAAATTTACAAACTCTATCATCTTCATCAAATTAAACTTATTATTATAAAAAATTAATTTGCTCCTAATTTTTTCCTAAAGATTCTTTTTAAAAAATAAAAAATTAGAAAAAAAATATATATTTTGAATTTTTTTTCAAAAAAACTGAAATTTTCAAGAGGATATAATTCTTTTCAAAAAATTATTTTTAAACAATAGTTTTAATTATTTCAATAAGAGTAAAAGTATAAATTAATAAAAAAAGAATAAATTTATATTTTAATAAATTTTAATCATGGTAGTTAATTTTTAAATTAATTCTGTAGTTGGTTTTAAATATATAATTAAATTATTTTTAAATTAAATCAAATTTCATGTTATTTGATTTCAAATGTACCGTAGTGTTTTTTTTATTACGATTTTTTTTTTGTTTTGTTTTCTTATGTTGGATAATCTGCACGTAATTAGGTGTTAATTGAAACTCTAATTGGTGATTAATGGCACTGTCCTAGACAAGAGCCTCGATTTCTTTATTCTAACCTAAATGTTCCAGCCATAATCGTCAACCAGTCCTATTTGTAACTAGAATAGCATTGGCATGTTGGGAATATTTTACTTGGAAGGAAAAGAAAAAGTTGAGTTAGAGGATCATGTGTTAATTAAAAAAGATGATAGTATGTTTACTAAAATTATGGACCGCTTCTCTCTTCATTTTCTTTGTTACGTATAGTTATTGAAATAAACAAACCGCAAATGAAAATTTCACCACTTCCAGTACAGAAGTGGATAAATTACTGCTTTGATCAGTACTAGTATATATGACGATTTGATTGACTACCGTTACGTGACACATTGGAGAGGGCACCCCCTTGTTTCCTTTTTAATAAACAATAATATTACGATTATATTTTTATTAATATTAAATTATTAACTTTTAATATTTTTAAATTTTTTAAAAAAATTTATGGTGTATTTTAAATAATTTTATGTGTTAATATTTATTAATTTTTTTAAATTTTATATTATTATAAATTTATTAACAATTTTTACTTTAACACCGTATAAACACAATTTGAAACTTTTAGATATATAGTCTGGAAGTTTCATAAAGTGGTACTTCTTAAATTCATAAACAAACAAAGGGTAAAAGTTCCGTATCGATTGAAAGAACAAATAAATAAATAAAACTCCATAACCCGAAAGACGGGTAAGAATATCATGTCCTCTCTGTTTGAGATCCAGCTCTAGATTCTTTTCCTGGCTTCAACCTCAACAAACACGTGAGCCCCACGTCTGTCACTCCCCCAAAACGTGGCGGAAATGTTTCGGTGAGACGAAGAGAGAGAAAATAAAAGAATTCCATAGAAAAAAGTAAAGACATTATTCCCCTTTTTTTAATGCAAGACATTATTCTATAAATCTTTCCAAGTATTAAACAAAATATAATCAATATTTTTTTATGATACATTGTTAATATAAATTTTTATTTAAATATTTAAATGATTCTTATACATACTAAATAAAAAATCAATTACTTGTACTAATGCTTTAGAATATAATTAAATATTGCCACAAATTTTTAAGTCAATATCTATTTTTCAATAGATTATCTCATTTTATATTTTTAATGTCTTAACCGTTTGAGTAGTATTATTTTTTATAGATATTTTATGCAAATGCATTTATTGATATCATTTTATTATTTAATTTTTTAAAAAATTCTAAATTAAAGAATTCTATCTCTCTTTTATTTTTCATTCTCACATTAAAATATGAAAAATTGCAATTCAATCATTTATGTTTGCTCATGTGTAGGGATGAATAAACAAATTAAAAATGGTTATTTGTGTTGTTTGAGTATGTTTTATTTAATTGTTTGTGTTAAACTAATTTGTTTATATGTTTTATTATTGGAAGTTTGAATTCATATTGTTGATGATGAGACATTTTTCTTGATTTATGGAATTGCAATTTAAATTAATGTATAAGTTTTTGTTTAAATATTAAATTGTTGTTACAATTTAGATTTTTGTTTATTCATTAGATTCTTAATCTATGGATGTTGAAATTTTATTTAAATATTAAATAAACTATGGTAAACAAAAAATAATAATAGGTGATGATAAACATACCGAGTAACAAATTTTTGGCAAAAAAAAAATATAGGCAGACCTGCCAGGCTCCAGGCTCTAAGCTAGGCTAGATCTCCCAAACAGGCCAGACCAAATTAGAAAAAAAAAGGTCTTTGATAGTCGTGCCAAGACGAAAAATTAATGAGACAAATTTGACTTGTTAAGAGTTTGGCCTTGCTTGTTCCCATTTCTACACACTGACACAATACGTGTATATAAAATATTGTGATATTTTTTATTAATGTCAAACTATTAATTTTTAATATTTTCTAAACTCCTTTCAAAATTTAAAATATATTTTAAATAATTTTATGCATCAATACCTACTAATTTTTTAAAGGTTCATGTTATTGTAAATTTATTTAGTATTTAAAATACTTTTAACTCTAACACAACCTAGACACGGCCCCAAAATCTATTAGATACAACCCAAACATACTTAGACACGACTGCATATAAACTTATTTAGACATTTTTAAACATGTGAAATACATGTGTCACAAATGTTTTTGTGTGAAATATTCATGATATGTCAAACACGCAGACACAATAATATCAAAAATTGTCCATGTTCTTTAGTTAATTTCATTTTATAGCTAAAGATGTTCAGGTAAATCTTTAATCTTTAACCGTATACATTATTTATTATTTATTATTATTATTATAATTATTATTTATTTTATTGTTATACACTAATAATATAATTTTTTTAAGCATCTTTCAATCAAATTTTATAATATAGATGAATGCAGTTAACTCTTTAATTTATTATTTAAAAATTTATACGTATAAAATAATTTAATTAAATGATAATATATTATAATTAAACTTTATTTTTTTTATTTTCTAAAATTAATTTACTTTCTATATTTGATTAAGTTACTATTAATACTAAATTGTATCCTTAATTGTATACATTCCTAAATTCCCGTAATATTATTAAAAATACAATTCCTGCCTTTCTCATTTTAAAGAAAAAGATACTTTAGAGAATTTAAATTTCTAAATTTTAATAAATAATTTAGTAGTAAGATATGTTATTAAAAAAAAAAAGGAGTGGTATGTTACTATGTTATATGGAAAATAAAAAAGAAGTCATCAAGTATTGGTGGTGTGGACTGTACCGGCCTGCGTTCATACGTCACCATCAACGTCCCTTTTGTCTAATCAAATCAAATCACGATAAATTCACCTATTTTTATTAATCATTATCTCTATGTTTTTTAAATAGTAGTAAGGTTGATTTTGGGGATTGAAATTTAAAATATAATTTTTAATATAAATTGTGGGCTCAATTTAGTTTTTTAATTTATTATTATTGTATTATTATATTTTTACTACTTTTTTGTATTAGATAATAATATGATGATATTAGTGTCCATGTGAAAACATTAAATGTTAAAAATTTGGCTGTGACAACAATTAAAGTTATAAATTTTAATTGTTATTACACTTTCATTTACCATTGTAACTGTTCTGACGAACTTATTTGCAGCTTCAAGTGGATCTACAATTCATATGCAGTCTCATTTGTTATTATTGTCTTTTTAATATGATAAATCAAGAAAAATATGAGTAATAATAATTAAGATTAATTTACCCCACAACTTACAATATCAACGATTAAAAAATCAAAATTTAAATTTCAAGAATTAAAATGACTTAAACTTATACTTTCAAAGATCAAAACCGTCATAGTCAGGTGTGTGACCCGGGTCGACCCAGATTAGTCAAGGTTAAGCCTTGGATACTGGGCAGGTAACTTAAAAAAAGATCAAAATGAATATTACTCGTTTTTAAATCTCTTACATTTCACGTTTTAAGGGATTTCATTTAATTTGATGAGTTAGTAAGGTTTTTTTAAAAAAATATTTTTTATAACTAAGTTAAGAGGAATACTTTTTATTTAATTAATAGTTTATTGATTTTAAAATAATTGTACATTTTTTTATATATGTATTAAAAATATTAAAACATATGAAAAGAAGTAAAAATTTTAGATCAAAAGGTGACATATTAGAGTGAACCTAAGGAATAATATTTTATTTAATTATCTTTATTTATAGGGAGTGGTGAAAAAAATTATTTAATAAAAATATGTTAAAAAAGGAAATAATTAATGATATCTAAATTTAGTAAGTGAACAATTATTTTAAAATAATTCAAAATAAAAAGATAAATAACTATTTTAAAATAAGAGAAGTAATTTGAATTCAGATCTTTTCTTTTTAAATCTATCACTTTGTACAAACTAAACTCTTTAAATATTTGAAATTTTGTTAGGTATTTAAAAGATTCCTTAAAACCAATGTATATTTTTATATATAATAACATAATATATCAAAATTACATATTAAAATACTTTGTCTTGGATTGAGAGTTGGGCATGTCCGTTGAACAGTCAAAACAACAATTAAATCTACATTTATAATGAGCACAAAAAGAAGGAAAAAAAAAACCTGTACATTCATATATTGGGGACTGAAAAATAGTTACATTTTTATTTATTATTTAACATTAGGGGACCGAGAAATAGTCACATTTTTATTTATTATTTAACATTAGCAACATTGAAGTTTCTTAATTTCATACGTATTATCTAAATTTTTCACTATTACACTATTCTTAGTAACCTAAAATAATATTCTTTTTTTACCTATTCTATTTTTTATTATAAATATACACGTATTAATAACATTTATTTATAATATTTACACTAAGTTAACCCTAAACCATTTACTATCTTTCTCATTCTTATCTCTTTTTATCTTTACATCCCCAAGAGCAAAAAAAACGAAATGTTTGTGTGTGTATATATANGTATATATATAATAGTGACATGTTAAACATCTTGATTAAAACAGATGAATGAGACACTGAAAAAGATAAGAGAGAGATAGAGAACAAAGAAATAATAGTTGTATTATCTAAGTTGTGTTATCTGATATGTACTTTTTACATAGGAAGTTGAGTCTATTTATAGGCTGAGAAGAGAATCAATGTATAATGAAAGTAAATCAACCTAAATAAACTAAATCAAATAATATCAATCTAAGATATAAAATATATTTATTTTTATTCTTAACACTCCCCCTCAAGCTAAAGCACATGGAGTTTTAAGCTTGTTACAATTAAGCGGAGGTTGTTAAGGGAAAACAAGAGCAGTGCCAAAGACTTGTACGGAAACATCGGGGGCTGCACAGAGGCAGCGATAGGCAACATCGGGGGACTGCATAATGGCAGCAATAGGCAACATCGAAAACTGCGTGGAGGAGTCACCACCGGCGACTTTGTCAGAGAAGATGCCGGCAACGAGGCTGGAGATTGAGCGATGGTGGAGCTCACCAACAATGCGGCAACTAGCATCAATGCAACCATGGAGGAGTTGCAGCAATAAACGTGACACGGCGACGTGAAAAGAGTACGGATCTGGCAATGACGACGGTGATGGCGAGATCGACGGAGGACGCGGAAGCTGGAGAAAGATGAGGAATCAGAGATTGGAGGAGGGAGTCATGGCTTGAGAGAGATGGCAAAGGTAGAGAGAGGTCTTGTCTGGAGAGAGATGGGTTCACGGAGGGTACCATGACTCTGATACCATGTTAAGTTTTATGGTTGAGCAAAGGAAAATAATAAAATAGGATTAGAAATGAATAATTAGAGAGCCAGAAATATAATTAAATTTATGGACTTGATGTATATTGTTATTGTATTTTATTACATAGAGATGTTCCTATTTATAATACACAGGCCATTCAGCCACTGCTGTCAAACGTGTATATTATAAAAAATGTCACCAGTAAAGTTTATGATGAATCTAAACCTATAATATTATTACTCTAAAAAGAAAGATACTTTCGCCCCCTTTAGTTTTGACTTTTACTTCTTATTTAAAATTTTGAACAATATTATTTATTATTTAATTAGATTAAAGTACCATTTTTTTTAATTATATTTGTATACACTTTAATGTGAGTGTGTATTAAGTATTTAATATTGTGAAAAGATAAAAAGAGATAAGAGTGAGAAAGATAGTAAATGGTTTAGGTTTAACTTAGTGTAAATATTATAAATAATATATACATATTTGTAATAATAATAATTTTTAATAAATTATAGTGCCATATATAAGCTTCATGGTAAATCGAAGTCAATAATATCATTACTCTTATATTTAGAATAACACACACCACCAAAATTCAATTCATAAAATCTCACGTGAAGAGTTGATGTGAGCTGGATGAGAGGAAGACAAAAACATAAAGCGGAACAAATATTGCGTACTGGTCAAAAATGATATGCTAAATTTGCACTCAAATAATAATTACATATAAATGTATTAAATTAACCACGTATTTAAATATTAAAAAAGATTATTATTAATGTATTAAAGTGAAATTTAGTGAGAAATTTTATTATTAAGTTTAGAAATAAAAATAAAATTCATTATTTTAAAATTTTAATAATAAGATCTATTATTTTATCCTATTAAATAAAGAATCTTAGAGGATAATTGTAATTGTCGTTACAATTACAATAACAGGAATCTAAGGTGAGCAGTTCCCGAGACATATAATGGTGATATGCGAGCCACAACAGCTAAGCTAAGCCTACCCCTCTGACTCTGGTCCACCATGGCTGGCCACCACTAGTCTACTACCATATTCTTTTTTCTTCCTTGCTATCACTGTTGTGATTGAAACCACCCACATTTATTAAAATAAGAAAAGGCTGTTAGTTGGCGTGGAAGGGCATGGAAAAAGAGGTGAATTTCCACGCGTTCCTTTCCCGGTTGGTTCTCTATATAAAGCTATTCAATAGCTTTGGTACACATCACGGGCTTAAGATAGGGTTCCTCTTCTTGTGCTTGGCGGAGGCGCCTCTCTCCTCTTGTGAACGAGTTCCTGCTTTCCATTTGTAGCACTACTTGCTAGCTGCATAATATTTGAGATATTTGAGACGCATGTACATGTATCATTCCTTCTTTGATCTATCTGTATGATCTGAGATTTAGGCTTGCAGCTATCTTGAACATGTTTTTGTTTGCTTGCCTTTTTAGTTAGTTTTGACATGTTAGGTTTTTTGTTGCTAGCTCCCATGGAATCTCGTCTCTGAACTTTGAACTAACTGTTGAGTTTATTTCTTCTCTGGATTCTTATACACGGTGGTTGTATGTAGTCTTGGATTTTAAGTTTGGTAATGGTTTTCTTCGTTGACTGATGGCTTAATTTCTTCGATCTCTATATATACATATATACATGCTGGAGTAAGAAGCTAACAGTATTTGGTTAGTTTATGGGTATTCAAGTGTTAGGGTTTGAATGGTACAAGTAGTGAAAGGGGAGAGGGAGTGGAGCTCCTTGAAGTCCAATGGAGGGTCTTGCAAGGTTGATCGTGCTGCTAAGCTATGGATCCCACAGTTCTACCCTCTCACATGCTTGTGGTAGTCCTGCGGCTTCCATATCTTGGGAGCTTTATTGCCTGATTGTTAGATCCCTTGTTTGGATTGAAGGGAGCTCTACACCCAACCCCCTAGTTTCTCTCTCCTCTGCTTGATTTGTTACTCTATATATATATATATTTATATATATATTTTTACATTTTTATAATTCAAACCTAATTTGATGTGCTTGTTCAACTAGTTTTCTATTTAATTCTCCATCGATCTGTGCTTAGATGTACCTGCAGGATCCCTGGAGTAGCTAGGCAGTACCGAGGCGGGGTAGGATCTGAGCCATATAGCAATCAGATCTGTGAGCCTTTGCACATTTTCGGAGATCTGATGAATGGGTTAAATTTTGATGTATTGTGAAAGAAAAATCTTACCACTGTAACAGAAAGATAAGAAGTGTTTTATGTATATATTCAATCGCATGCAAGTTCACAATTTAATGTGATTTACCACATGTACTAAAATAATTGTGGATGTTAGTTTTCGGAATTTTGGATCTGTGAAGCGGGAATGTTATTGACGCTAAAAATCTAGCAACGATGAGTCCGATAAAGATACGGTACCTGCGAATGTGATGACAAAATTAATGAGTTGAATAGTAGAGCTAGGAAGATTAAGTATCGTTGCTGTGCTACACATGGTCAGCGAAACTGTGTACAAGTAAGGAAAGTGATTAAGAAAAATGAGAGGAATATTTCTCAAGGAAACTGTGTACAACGCAACAGTCACTATGGTTACTTTTATTTCAGAAAGTTGGTCGGTGCCTCTCTTCTTTTTGAATTTTTCCATTTCTAGTACTGAATGGAAAAGATTATAATGTATGTTGGCTACTATAGAAAGTTGAAAGGCAGTGAAAAATGTTTCTCGGGGTGAACTCAATACATGAATGTTTTCTTCTTGGAGGTGCCTAATGGCTACTTAATCTGCGTTTGATGATGAGTCATTCCAATCCTTACTTTCTTCAAGATTCTCATAAATAATCCTAGTAACAACTTGTTTCGCAGAACCTAACCCTAACCGGTGATCGTTACACGCATCATGGAAAGTATTTACTAGGATGACTTGGAATGCCAAGAGTTAGCTACGCCTCTGGAAAGCCCTGATGATATTGTAGATTCACGGGCTCTTCTACAATGAGTGTTATATGCTAGTTACTTTGATCCAATTGATATAGATGTCAAACTAATAACTAATTGTTAGACATATCTAACTAATTAGGAGCTCCTTTTTGGACATTGTCCAAAGATGAACCCACAATTTATTGTGAGTGAATGTTGGATAATGAGCCTAAATAATAAAAGTTCATTTGTATAAACGGTCAAATACTACCTTTGGGCTTAAAGATCACTTCCAATTAAATTTACATTTATCTCACTCTAATGAGTGAAATGGCGTTTCAAACACCTACTTCCAAAATGCAAAATTTTGTAATTACTCCACTCGACTAAATCCTTGGATTATCTATATAATTTATACACTTTCATAATTTTTTTTGAGGAAATAATTTATTTTTTTTTCTGTCCAAATTTGCATTTCATATTTTTCTTTAACATAATTACTTTTAAAGCTTTTTTTTTCTTTTTCTAAAAGGTAAATTCACATTATTTGTTAACTGCTTCATCACACTGCAGTTATTGCTCTATTCTTAACTCCGACTATTTCTTATCTTTGTCTTCATCACTCTTACATTTTTTTTTTTGGTTACATCTCTTTCTCTTTCTCACATATTTCATATTTGAAACAACACAAAGATTGAACAAGTGTAGCAAAATCGTGTGCTTTGCACCACAACTAATTCAATACTTGAGAGACATAAATTGGTTAATAATTCGATAAAGACAATTGTGTTGAAATAACCTTTTGAGTCTCCAATTTTCTTTTTCTCTATTTCAATTTATAGATTTGTTTATCTTACTCAAACTACTTTATCTTCCTCTTAAGTTGATGTTTGGAAAACTTAGAAGACGGAATAAGTAGTTGCAATGAAAATTGGTTTAAACAATGGTTGTTTGTTAACTAATAGAATTATTCAAAGTTAATTTTTAGTTAATCTAATTTCAGTCAAAAACTAGTTTTAAAAAACTAATTTAGAGTTGGTTTTTCTGATTATTGATTTTCTCTACCAAAAAACTACCTGATCTTTTTCTAAAAATTTGATTAAACTAACTTTTAAATTAATTTTAAGAGTTGAATTATTATACATTTTGATAATGTAAAATTTATTACATAACATTTTAATTAAATTATTTTATATGCATAAGTTTTATATAACGAGAAAGTATATTTATTTTAACTTTTGTGATAGTTTGACTCGAGGACAAGGTAAACAGTACATAGAGATTGAATTTTTTGGTTTCTAACCATTGATTTTTATTTCGATTAGATATCTAGTTTTATTTTGTAGCCTGTTAACTTTGTTCTTTCAAGCTTCCAAACAGCCCCCATTAAGTCCTTTTAGATTAAAAATTGGAAGTATAAATTAAATTAAATTAAATTCAGAAGAAAAAGTAGATTACGCACAAAAAATAAACATAGAAAATTCTTTATGTGTGTATTTATAAAATATATAAGTAAAATATCTGTGTTAGATTAGATTCCACCTTGGTGAGTCACAAAAGAGAAATAGTAGAATAGTAAGAAGAAGAGGATTCTAGTAACAAGAACCTCCCTTGTCTCTTTCGCTTTGCATTCTTCCTTGTGCTCGGCGAAGCCCTTGTTCCTATTCAGAATCCCATTCTCCTTCTCACCATGGGTACGTACCAATTCATCCCCTCTTTCTAATTGACTGCACACTTTAACTAAGTATAGATCTCCATGTTCCGAGCTTTTGATAGGTGTGCTCTGATTATTGACGCGTTGTTGTTAATTATAACGATCGCTCAGCAATCGATATTTTTTTTATTTTTACTTGCAAGTTTCTATTCTGATTATGTATTTATCATATCAACTTGTCTGCTTGGCAGTAATATTATTCAGTGTTATATCAGTTTCTTCGCAGCTCAATTTTATGAACTTGTTGTGGCAGTAAGCTGATATGCATTTTATGGCGGTGATCTTTACTGGGATAGTGTCTCAGTTTATAATTAGTTTTAATTCCAGCCATACTGGGGGGAAAAAAATTATTGCCTTTTTCGAATCAAACTAAAACAATATACTTGGAGGTTTTAAGGAACCTGGGGAGTTTGGAGGAAATTTTTATGTCTGTTCTGTTTGAATGGTAGATAATATCGAGGAAGACATCCGTTCTTTACAGCTTGACTCAGCAGGTAATTCAAAAGCCTGTTGATTTTTGCTTTTTTATTCTTTTCACTACGAAGCTGTGGTCTGGTCCTTTTTTTTTTTT